>JAHCLQ010000533.1:57500-203164 GCA_023678885.1 Pogostemon cablin | reverse complement strand
AACCCTAAACCCTAAACCCTAAACCCTAAACCCTAAACCCTAAACCCTAAACCCTAAACCCTAAACCCTAAACCCTAAACCCTAAACCCTAAACCCTAAACCCTAAAACCCTAAACCCTAAACCCTAAACCCTAAACCCTAAACCCTAAACCCTAAACCCTAAACCCTAAACCCTAAACCCTAAACCCTAAACCCTAAACCCTAAACCCTAAACCCTAAACCCTAAACCCTAAACCCTAAACCCTAAACCCTAAACCCTAAACCCTAAACCCTAAACCCTAAACCCTAAACCCTAAACCCTAAACCCTAAACCCTAAACCCTAAACCCTAAACCCTAAACCCTAAACCCTAAACCCTAAACCCTAAACCCTAAACCCTAAACCCTAAACCCTAAACCCTAAACCCTAAACCCTAAACCCTAAACCCTAAACCCTAAACCCTAAACCCTAAACCCTAAACCCTAAACCCTAAACCCTAAACCCTAAACCCTAAACCCTAAACCCTAAACCCTAAACCCTAAACCCTAAACCCTAAACCCTAAACCCTAAACCCTAAACCCTAAACCCTAAACCCTAAACCCTAAACCCTAAACCCTAAACCCTAAACCCTAAACCCTAAACCCTAAACCCTAAACCCTAAACCCTAAACCCTAAACCCTAAACCCTAAACCCTAAACCCTAAACCCTAAACCCTAAACCCTAAACCCTAAACCCTAAACCCTAAACCCTAAACCCTAAACCCTAAACCCTAAACCCTAAACCCTAAACCCTAAACCCTAAACCCTAAACCCTAAACCCTAAACCCTAAAACCCTAAACCCTAAACCCTAAACCCTAAACCCTAAACCCTAAACCCTAAACCCTAAACCCTAAACCCTAAACCCTAAACCCTAAACCCTAAACCCTAAACCCTAAACCCTAAACCCTAAACCCTAAACCCTAAAACCCTAAACCCTAAACCCTAAACCCTAAACCCTAAACCCTAAACCCTAAACCCTAAACCCTAAACCCTAAAACCCTAAACCCTAAACCCTAAACCCTAAACCCTAAACCCTAAACCCTAAACCCTAAACCCTAAACCCTAAACCCTAAACCCTAAACCCTAAACCCTAAACCCTAAACCCTAAACCCTAAACCCTAAACCCTAAACCCTAAACCCTAAACCCTAAACCCTAAACCCTAAACCCTAAACCCTAAACCCTAAACCCTAAACCCTAAACCCTAAACCCTAAACCCTAAACCCTAAACCCTAAACCCTAAACCCTAAACCCTAAACCCTAAACCCTAAACCCTAAACCCTAAACCCTAAACCCTAAACCCTAAACCCTAAACCCTAAACCCTAAACCCTAAACCCTAAACCCTAAACCCTAAACCCTAAACCCTAAACCCTAAACCCTAAACCCTAAACCCTAAACCCTAAACCCTAAACCCTAAACCCTAAACCCTAAAACCCTAAACCCTAAACCCTAAACCCTAAACCCTAAACCCTAAACCCTAAACCCTAAACCCTAAACCCGATCTTGATGATGATCACGATGATGAAGATGTTGGATTGTATACTAAAAATCTAGCTTTTTGTATGAACAATGTTTAGATAATATTCTATTTAAGAATCATGTGATCAAACGTTTGCAATTATGCTATTGCAAAAGCCCATTTACTTTATATTGTAGATAATGTGGTGTGCGGCGTCACACGGAAGATCATATTATTAGCTTCTTATAAAGTATAAACAGATGTTAACAACTGAGATAGAATGGGACTATCTATCGGTATGGTTGCAGTGTGATTTGGTATTAGTCTGTCTAGACTATAAAATTGCACTAGTTCACTTTGAGCGCATTGAGTAGGACTGCGGTGAGATCGTTCAGTTTATACTGACTTTATAATAGAACTAGATCTCAGTTATTATGGAAGTTCGTCCTCTTAATCCCTATACAATAAGCTCAACACGTAAGCTAGTATTTATTTCTTTAATTCATGGATGGGTGAGATTTAATAGTTAAATCAATATGCTCGGTGAGTTGTGAAATGGTGCTGTCTCTATGGTGTGCTATTGATTGTAGAAGGAATCCGTGTCCTAATGGAATTGGTTGATGATGTCCCCTTGAGGAGCTTATAAGGATTATCGTGTAAACCCTGCAGGTGGATTTATTCCGGCATGATAATAAAGTTGAGTGGTACTACTCTTGGTAATTATATTAATTAAATTGAGTTGTCAGTAACTTAATTAATTAATAGGCATTGAATCTTAAACACGAGGAGATTAACGGACTCATAATAAAAAGGAGCCCATAAACATAATTTGGGATTAGGGTGGCAGTGCAATAATATTTCTTTAGTGGAATGATTTATTATTATTGGACTTAAGTATATGTTTTGGGCTAAACTTGGATGCTTAAGCCCAATGGGAGGCCCAAACCCTAATTTCTCCTCATGGTCCCTATTGTAGCCTATATATAGCCAATCTCAGCAGCCCAGTAACTTAATTCACAAGTATAACACTGTGAACAACAGATTAGGACTGTAGATTGAGATCGTCTCATAGATCGTTGCCCACATAACGTCGAGACGTGGCTTAGAAATACAACAGAAGACCGGAAGGTCGTTTGCTGTTTCTGGCCGTCCACTTCCACGAATTTTATAAAATCGTGTAGAAGTCCAAACTACATGTTGATACACCGTTGGAAAGCCACGGAAGAGATGAGCATTTTGGTGATCATGATCATGATGATGATGATCATTATGATGATGGTGATGATGATGATGATTATGATGATGATGATAATGATGATGATGATGATGATCATGATCATGATGATGATGATGATGATGATTATGATGATGATGATGATGATGACCATGATGATGATCATGATGATCATCTTGATCATGATGATGATGATGATCATGATGATCATAATGATCATGATGCTAATGATGATCATGAAGATGATCATGATGATAATCATGTTGGTGATGGTAATGAAGATGATGATGATCATAATGATGATGATGATGATGATGATGATCATGATGATGATGACCATGACGATGATGATCATGATGATGATCATGATGATGATTATGATCATGATCTTGATGATGATGATGATGATCATGATCTTGATGATGATGATCATTATCGTGATAATGATGATGATGATGATCATGATGATAATTTTCATGATGTGATCAACATGTAGTTTGGACTTCTACACGATTTTCTCACATTATCACGATAATGATCATCATCATTATGATCATCATAATCATCATCATTATAATCATCATAATCACGATCATCATCATGATCATGATCATTATCTTCATCATGATCATGATCCTGATATCCATTATCATGATCATGATCATCATCATCGTGATCATGATCATCATCTTCACGATCATCTTCATGATCATCATCATTATCATCGTGATCCAGATCATTATCATCATGATCGTCATCATCATCATGATGATCATCATCATTGTGAACGTGATCATCATCGTGATCATCATGATCATGATCATCATCATCATCATTATCATGATCATTATCATCATGATCGTGATCGTTATGAGCTTCCTCAGGATCATCATCATCATCATGATCATCATGATCGTCATGATCATCACCATCATCATGATTATCATCATCATATGATCATTGATAATCATCATCGTGGTATTCATCATCATCATGATCGTGATCATGATCAAGATCAACATTATCATCATAATGATTATCATGATCATCATCATCATCATCATAATGATCATCATCGTGATCACATCATAATCATGATTATGATCATCATCATCATCATAATGATCATCATCGTGATCATCATCATCATGATCATCACCATCATCATCACGATCATCATCATCATGATCATGATTATCATCATTATCATTATGATCATGATCATCATCATCAACATGATCATCATCGTCATCATCATCATCACATCATCATCATCATCATCATCATCATCAGCATCATCATTATCATCATCGTCATGATTATCATCGTCATGATAATGATCATCATCATCGCGGTCATCATCATCATGATCGTCATCATCATCATCATGACCATTATGATCATGATCATCATGATCATCATCGTCATCATCATGATGATCATCACCATCACGATCATGATCATCATAATGGACATAATCATCATTATGATCATCATCATGATCATCATGATCGTGATTATCATCATGATCAACATCATTATCATCATCATCATCATCATCATCATCATCTTCATCATGATGATGATCATCATCATCATGATCATGATCGTCATCATGATGATCACGATCATCATCAAGATCATCATCGTGATCATCATCATGATCATCATCGTAATGATCATCATTATCGTTATCATCATCATGATCATCATCATATTAAACTGATTTCATTCATAGATATAGATTTTTCACCTTTGGTAATTTAAATTGTGGTGTTGTTGGACATAAAACCTAGGAGAAATGAACGGGAAGAAAAGTGTATGGTTTGATGCTATACTATGAGAGCATTTTATACATGATTGACTTTAAAAATTTTAATATGTTACTGATGTGTGATGCTACCTTGAGTTTTCCGCTATTGGCGTTTCTTAGCTAGTCATTGAAACTGATTTTTAGTAGATGAATTCTTGGTTAAAGCATATTAACTTGTTGGTGAATGGTTTACTCTTGAACTATTGAGCTTTTTACAGTATTTAGTTTTGGTTGTTCCATAAGTAATTCACTGTGTGATTAACTCAGATTTATTTACTGTCACATTTGACTTTAGCAACATCTTAGACATGGCTTTTAGTTAGTTGATGATTTTCTATTATTGTTGCAGAGAAACTACCTGTTCTTCTTCATGTTTGTCTTCTCAACTAGTTACTTTTTTTTTCATTTTCTGCTAGGCATACTTTAAAAGGATTATGGATACCGAGCTCACATCAATATGGAAAGCAATGATTAAGACCCTGCTTCAATTGTTTTGAATGTTTACACCTTTATAATAGTTTGGTTCGTTGGTGGTCTCACGACATTTCTTTTGTATCTTGTCAATACAAATTAGGTAAGGACTTGTATTCCATGTGCTGAAAATGCTCTTCTGTTGTGTGATTATTTTTAAAAATACTTGCTATTCTGTTATGTAAAGCATTTCCTCTGCCTCCCTCATATATCAAATGTGTGGATTGAATACTCAATTGGTGCAATTACCTAGTGATTTTATATTCTCTAACAATGTGTTGATTGAATTGTTAAAAATATTGATTTTCTTACCTATTTTTCTTGTTTGTTCTTAACTTATCTTCATCTATTTTATGTACTCTTTAAAAGTGTCTTAATGCAGATAATTCATCTATTTCAATGACAGCTACCAAAGACATGCTCGTTCTTGGTTTAGGTGCTGCTTGCTTTCTCTGTCTATATTTTCTGTGTGATAATTCATGAGATCAGACCATATTACAACATGTGCTCATGTAAATTATGGCTTAATTAAGAAAAGATTTCACACACAAGTCACAACACATGCTGAAATATAAGTTGAAGTTTTCTTTTGTGCCATGCTTATGATTCTTTTGCATTTCTCAGTGCTTCAATATGGTTGTACAGCACCATGCTAAGCACTCGACAGTTCTGATTTTTTGTTTCTTTTGCATTACTCAGTGCTTATTGAGATGAGAATCTATAAGAATTTTGGCAGAAAATTTTTTGCTTATAGGCTTGAATTGGTAGTTGAAAGAACAATGAAGCTCTCACATTATTCCAATGATCATGATGATCATGATAATTATGATCACATTAGTCCAAACCATCAACATTATCATCATCATCGTTATCGTCATTGATGATGATGATCATGATGATCATGATGATTATGATGATCGTGATGATGAAGATCATGATCTTGATGATGATGATCATTATCGTGATAATGATGATGATGATAATGATGATGGTGATGATCATGATCATCATTATCATCATGATCATCATGATCGTCATCATCATCATCTTGATCATTATGATCATGATCATGATCATCATCATCATGATCATCATCACGATCATGATCATCATCATGAACATAATCATCATCATGATCATCATGATCGTGATCATCATAATGATCAACATCATTATCATCATCATCATTATCATCATCATCATCATCATCATCATCATCTTCATCATGATGATGACGATCACGATCATCATCATGATCATTATAATCATCACCATGATCATCATCATCATGATCATCATCATATCTTGACCATCATCATCATCATGATCATCATCATTATCATCATGATCATCATCATGATCATGATCACCATCACCATCATCATGAGCATCCTCATCATCATGAACATCATGATCATCATCATCAACATAATGATCATCATCATCATCATGATTGCGATCATAATAGTGATCATCATCATCGTCATTATAATCATCATCACGATCATGATCATCATCAACACGGTCATCATCATTATTGTCATCGTCATCATGATCATCATTATCATGATCATCATCATCATTAAGATCATGATCAAAATCATCATCATCATGATGATCATCATAATCATCATCACGATCATCATCTTGATCATCATCATCGTCATCATGCATCATCATGATGATGATGATGATCATCATCATCAACACCATGATTATCATCATGATCATTATCATTATCATCATCATGGTCATCGTCATCGACATGATAATCATCATTATCATGATCATCATCATGATCATCATCATCATCTTCATCATGATCATCTTCATGATCATCATGATCATCATCATTATCATCATCATCATTATCATCATCATGATGATCATGATCATCATCATCATCATCATCATCATGATCATGATGATGATGATCATCATCATCATCATTATCATTATCATGATCATCATCATCATCTTGATCATCATCATGATAGTGATCATCATTATAATTATCATCATGGTCATCATCATCATGATCATCATCATAATAATCACGATCGTCATCATCATCATGATCATCACCATCATCATCATCATCATCATTATCATCATCGTCATGATTATCATCATCATGATAATGATCATCATCATCACGGTCATCATCATCATGATCGTCATTATCATCATGATCATTATGATCATGATCATCATGATCATCATCGTCATCATCATCATGATCATCACCATCACGATCATGATCATCTTAATGGACATAATCATGATCATCATGATCATCATGATCATCATTATCATCCTGATCGTGATCATCATCATCATCATCATCGTGATCATTATCATGATCATGATCATGATCATTATCATGATCATCATCTACATCATAACCATCATGATCATGATTATCGTCATGATCATCATCATGATCATCGTCATCATGATCTTCTTGATCATGATCATGATCAGCATCTTCATCATGACCATCATGATCAGAATTATTATCTTCATCATGATCATGATCATGATCATCATGATCAGGATCATGATCATCATTATCACGATCATGATCATCATCATTGTGATCATGATCATCATCTTCATGATCATCTTTATGATCATCATCATCATCATCGTGATCCAAATCATAATCATCATGATCGTCATCATCCTCATGGTCATCATCATCATCTTCATCATGATCCTCATCACCATCATCACGATCATGTTCATTGTGATCGTGATCATCATCATCGTGGTCATCATGATCGTGATCATCATGATCATGATCATCATCATCATCATTATCATGATCATTATCATCATGATCATGATCGTCATCATCATCATGACCATCATCATGATCATCATCATCATCATCATGATGATAAAGATCTTCATCATCACGATTACCATCATCATATGATCATGATCATCATCATCATGGTAATCATCATCATCATGATCATGATCATGATCAAGATCAACATTATCATCATAATCATGAAGATGATCATGATGATCATCATCATCATAATGATCATCATCGTGATCACATCATAATAATGATCATGATCATGATTATCATCATCATCATAATGATCATCATTGTGATCATCATCATCATGATCATCACCATCATCATCATGATCATCATCATCATGATCATCATCATCATCATTATCATTATGATAATCATCATCATCATCAACATGATCATGATCATCATCATCGTCATGATCATCATCAGCATAATCATTATCATCATCGTCATGATCATGATAATGATCATTATCATCATGGTCATCATCATCATGATCGTCATTATCATCATCATGATCATTATGATCATGATCATCATCGTCATCATCATTATGATCATCACCATCAGGATCATGATCAATATAATGGACATAATCATCATAATCATTATCATCATGTTCATCATGATCGTGATCATCATCATCATCATCATCGTGATCATCATGATCGTGATCATCATGATCATGATCATGATCATCATCATGATCATGATTATCATCATCTTATTCATGATCGTCATGATCTTCATCATCATCATGATCATCATGATAGTCATGATCATGATCATCATCATCATCATCATCATGATGATCATAATCATCATCATCATCATCATCAAGATTATCATCATCATATTCATGATCATCATCGTGATCATCATGATCATGATCATCATCATCATGATCATCATCATAATCATTATGATCATGATCATCATCATCATCACCGTCACATCATCATGATCATCGTCATGATCATCATCACGATCATCATAAGCATTATCATTATCATCATCATCATCATCATGATAATCATCATCATAATTTTCATCATCATGATCATGATCATCATCATCATGGTCATCATCATGATGATCATCATCATCATTATGATCATCATCATCATAATCATCATGATCATGAGCATAATCATGATTATCATCATCATATGATCATGATCATCATCATCATGGTCATCATCATCATCAAGATCTTGATCATCATCATCGTCATTATTATTATCATCATCATCGTCATCATCAATATCATGATCATCAACATCATGATCATCATCATGATCATCATGATCGTGATCATCATCATGATTAACATGATGATCATCATCGTCATCATGATCATGATAATGATCTTGATGATCATGATCATGATCATCATGATCATCATCATGGTCATCGTCATCATGATCATCATTATCATCATAGTCATCATCATAATGATCATCATCATCGTCATCATCATGATCATCATCATCATCATCATGAGCATCGTCATCATGATCATCATGATGATGATCATCATCATCACGATCATGATCATCTCATCGTCATCATCAAGATCATAATCATCATCATCATCATGATCATCATCATCATCATTATCATCATCATATGATCATGATCATCATCATGGTCATCATCATCATCATCAGCAGCATCGTCATCATGATCATCATCATGATCATGGTCATCATTATTATCATCATTATCATCATTATTATCATCATTGTCATCATCAAGATCATCATCGTCATGGTCATATAATCATCATCATCGTGATCATCATGATCATGATCATCGTTTTCATGAAAATGATTATCAACATGATCATTGTCATCATCATCATGATCGTCTTCATGATCATCATCATTATGATCATAATGATCATGATAATCATCAAGATCATCACCATCATCAATTTTATCATCATCAATTTTATCACCATCATCAATTTTATTATCATTATCATTATCATCATGATCTTCATCATCATCATCATGATCATGATCATGATCATCATCATAATCATCATCATTATGAACATGATCATCATCATAATCATCGTTATTATCGTCATGATCATCAACATGATCATCATCATCATGATCATCATCATCATTAGCATCATCATGATCATCATCATCGTGATTATCATTTTCATCATCATCATCATGGTCATCATAATCATGATCATCATCATCATAATTATCATCATCGTAATCATTGTGATCATCATGATCATGATCATCATCATCATCATCATCATCATCATGATAATGATCATCATCATCATCATCATCATTGTCATGATCATCATCATCATCATCATCATCATCATGATCATCATCATCATTAGCATCATCATGATCATCATGATCGTGATTATCATTTTCATCATCATCATCATGGTCATCATAATCATGATCATCATCATCGTAATCATCGTGATCATCATGATCATCGTCATCATCATCATCATCATCATCATCATCATAATCATCATGATTATCTTCATCATATGATCATGATCATAATCATCTTGATCATCATAATCATGATTATCATCATCATATGATCATGATCATCATCATAATGGTCATCATCATCATCAAGATCTTGATCATCATCATGATCGTGATCATGATCAAGATCATCATTATCGTCATAATCATGATCATGATCATCATGATCATCATCATCATTATCATCATCATCATCATGATCATCATGATCGTGATCATCATCATGATTAACATCATGATGATCATCATCATCATCTTCATGATTATCAAGATCATCATATGATCATGATCATCATCGTCATGGTCATCATCATCATCATCATGATGATCATCATCATCATAATGATCATGATCATGATCATGATCATCATTATTATCATCATTATCATCATTATTATCATCATTTTCATCATCAAGATCATCATCGTCATGGTCATGATAATCATCATCATCGTGATCATCATGATCATGATCATCGTTTTCATCATCATCATCATCATCATAATGATCATCATCATGATCATCTTGAACATGATCATCAACATGATCATCGTCATCGTCATCATGATCATCATCATCATGATCATCTTTATGATCATCATCATGATCATCATCATCATTATGATCATAATGATCATGATGATGATGATCATCATGATCATCATGATCATCACCATCATTAATGTCATCATCATCATCATCATCACCATCATCATCATCATCATCATCATGATCTTCATCATCATCATCATGATCATCATCATAATCATCATCATTATGATCATGATCATCGTTATTATTATCATGATCATCAACATGATCATCATCATCATTAGCATCATCATGATCATCATCATCGTGATTATCATCTTCATCATCATCATCATCATGGTCATCATAATCATGATCATCATTATCATAATCGTCATCATCATAATCATCGTGATGATCATGATCATGATCATCATCATCATCATCATCTTCATCTTCATTATCATCATCATCATCATCATCATCATCATCATCAAGGTCATTACCATCATCATCACTATCATGATCATCATCATCATGGTCATCATCATCATCATCATCACTATCATGATCATCATCATCATGGTCGTCATCATCATGATAATCATTATCAAGGTCATTATCAACATCATGATACGCATCATTATCATCATGATCATCATCATAATCATCATCACGATCATCATCATCATCTTCATCATGATCATCTTCATGATCATCATGATCATCATCATTATCATCATCATCATTATCATCATCATCATCATCATCATCATCATCATCATCATCATGATCATGATGATGATGATCATCATCATCATCATTATCATTATCATGATCATCATCATCATCTTGATCATCATCATGATAGTGATCATCATTATCATTATCATCATGGTCATCATCATCATGATCATCATCATAATAATCACGATCGTCATCATCATCATGATCATCACCATCATCATCATCATCATCATTATCATCATCGTCATGATTATCATCATCATGATAATGATCATCATCATCACGGTCATCATCATCATGATCGTCATCATCATGATCATTATGATCATGATCATCATGATCATCATCGTCATCATCATCATGATCATCACCATCACGATCATGATCACCTTAATGGACATAATCATGATCATCATTATCATCCTGATCGTGATCATCATCATCATCATCATCGTGATCATTATCATGATCATGATCATGATCATTATCATGATCATCATCATGATCATGATCATCATCTACATCATAACCATCATGATCATGATTATCGTCATGATCATCATCATGATCATCGTCATCATGATCTTCTTGATCTTGATCATGATCAGCATCTTCATCATGACCATCATGATCAGAATTATTATCTTCATCATGATTATGATCATGATCATCATGATCAGGATCATGATCATCATTATCACGATCATGATCATCATCATTGTGATCATGATCATCATCTTCATGATCATCTTTATGATCATCATCATCATCATCGTGATCCAAATCATAATCATCATGATCGTCATCATCCTCATGGTCATCATCATTATCTTCATCTTTATCCTCATCACCATCATCATGATCATGTTCATTGTGATCGTGATCATCATCATCGTGGTCATCATGATCGTGATCATCATGATCAGATCGTCATCATCATCATGATCATCATCATCATCATCATCATCATCATGATAAAGATCATCATCATCACGATTACCATCATCATATGATCATGATCATCATCATCATGGTAATCATCATCATCATGATCATGATCATGATCAAGATCAACATTATCATCATAATCATGATCATGATCATGATGATCATCATCATCATAATGATCATCATCGTGATCACATCATAATAATGATCATGATCATGATTATCATCATCATCATAATGATCATCATTGTGATCATCATCATCATGATCATCACCATCATCATCATGATCATCATCATCATCATTATCATTATGATCATCATCATCATCATCAACATGATCATGATCATCATCATCGTCATGATCATCATCAGCATAATCATTATCATCATCGTCATGATCGTGATAATGATCATTATCATCGTGGTCATCATCATCATGATCGTCATTATCATCATCATGATCATTATGATCATGATCATCATGATCATCATCGTCATCATCATTATGATCATCACCATCAGGATCATGATCAATATAATGGACATAATCATCATAATCATTATCATCATGTTCATCGTGATCGTGATCATCATCATCATCATCATCGTGATCATCATGATCGTGATCATCATGATCATGATCATGATCATGATTATCATCATCTTATTCATGGTCGTCATGATCTTCATCATCATCATGATCATCATGATAGTCATGATCATGATCATGATCATCATCATCATCATGATGATCATAATCATCATGATCATCATCATCATGATTATCATCATCATATTCATGATCATCATCGTGATCATCATGATCATGATCATCATCATCATGATCATCATCATCATGATCATCATCATAATCATTATGATCATGATCATCATCATCATCACCGTCACATCATCATGATCATCGTCATGATCATCATCACGATCATCATAAGCATCATCATTATCATCATCATCATCATCATGATAATCATCATCATGATTTTCATCATCATGATCATGATCATCATCATCATGGTCATCATCATCATGATGATCATCATCATCATTATGATCATCATCATCATAATCATCATGATCATGAACATAATCATGATTATCATCATCATATGATCATGATCATCATCATCATGGTCATCATCATCATCAAGATCTTGATCATCATCATCGTCATTATTATTATCATCATCATCGTCATCATCAATATCATGATCATCATTTTCATGATCATCATCATGATCATCATGATCGTGATCATCATCATGATTAACATCATGATCATCATCGTCATCATGATCATGATAATGATCTTGATGATCATGATCATGATCATCATGATCATCATCATGGTCATCATGATCATCATCATGGTCATCGTCATCATGATCATCATTATCATCACAGTCATCATCATAATGATCATCATGATCATCATAATGATCATCATCATCGTCATCATCATCATCATTATGAGCATCGTCATCATGATCATCATGATGATGATCATCATCATCACGATCATGATCATCTCATCGTCATCATCAAGATCATGATCATCATCATCATCATGATCATCATCATCATGATTATCATCATCATATGATCATGATCATCATCATGGTCATCATCATCATCATCATCATCATCGTCATCATGATCATCATCATGATCATGGTCATCATTATTATCATCATTATCATCATTATTATCATCATTGTCATCATCAAGATCATCATCGTCATGGTCATATAATCATCATCATCGTGATCATCATGATCATGATCATCGTTTTCATGAAAATGATTATCAACATGATCATTGTCATCATCATCATGATCGTCTTCATGATCATCATCATTATGATCATACTGATCATGATAATCATCAAGATCATCACCATCATCAATTTTATCATCATCAATTTTATCACCATCATCAATTTTATTATCATTATCATTATCATCATGATCTTCATCATCATCATCATGATCATGATCATGATCATCATCATAATCATCATCATTATGAACATGATCATCATCATAATCATCGTTATTATCGTCATGATCATCAACATGACCATCATCATCATCATGATCATCATCATCATTAGCATCATCATGATCATCATCATCGTGATTATCATTTTCATCATCATCATCATGATCATCATAATCATGATCATCATCATCATAATTATCATCATCGTAATCATCGTGATCATCATGATCATCATCATCATCATCATCATCATCATGATAATGATCATCATCATCATCATCATTGTCATGATCATCATCATCATCATCATCATCATCATGATCATCATCATCATTAGCATCATCATAATCATCATGATCGTGATTATCATTTTCATCATCATCATCATGGTCATCATAATCATGATCATCATCATCATCATAATTGTCATCATCGTAATCATCGTGATCATCATGATCATCATCATCATCATCATCATCATCATCATCATCATCATCATAATCATCATGATTATCTTCATCATATGATCATGATCATAATCATCTTGATCATCATAATCATGATTATCATCATCATATGATCATGATCATCATCATAATGGTCATCATCATCATCAAGATCTTGATCATCATCATGATCGTGATCATGATCAAGATCATCATTATCGTCATAATCATGATCATGATCATCATGATCATCATCATCATTATCATCATCATCATCATGATCATCATGATCGTGATCATCATCATGATTAACATCATGATCATCATCATCATCATCATCTTCATGATTATCAAGATCATCATATGATCATGATCATCATCGTCATGGTCATCATCATCATCATCATCATGATCATCATCATCATAATGATCATGATCATAATCATGATCATCATTATTATCATCATTATCATCATTATTATCATCATTTTCATCATCAAGATCATCATCGTCATGGTCATGATAATCATCATCATCGTGATCATCATGATCATGATCATCATTTTAATCATCATCATCATCATCATAATGATCATCATCATGATCATCTTGAACATGATCATCAACATGATCATCGTCATCGTCATCATCATCATGATCATCTTTATGATCATCATCATGATCATCATCATCATTATGATCATAATGATCATGATGATGATGATCATCATGATCATGATGATCATCATGATCATCACCATCATTAATGTCATCATCATCATCATCACCATCATCATCATCATCATCATCATCATGATCTTCATCATCATCATCATGATCATCATCATAATCATCATCATTATGATCATGATCATCGTTATTATTATCATGATCATCAACATGATCATCATCATCATTAGCATCATCATGATCATCATCATCGTGATTATCATCTTCATCATCATCATCATCATGGTCATCATAATCATGATCATCATTATCATAATCGTCATCATCATAATCATCGTGATGATCATGATCATGATCATCATCATCATCATCATCTTCACCTTCATTATCATCATCATCATCATCATCATCATCATCAAGGTCATTACCACCATCATCACTATCATGATCATCATCATCATGGTCATCATCATCATCATCACTATCATGATCATCATCATCATGGTCGTCATCATCATGATAATCATTATCAAGGTCATTATCAACATCATGATACGCATCATTATCATCATGATCATCATCATAATCATCATCACGATCATCATCATCATCTTCATCATGATCATGATGATCATCATCATCATGACCATCATCATCATCATGATCACCATCATCATCATCATCATCATTATCATGATCATCATCAACATTATAATCATCATGATTATCATCATCATATGATCATGATCATAATCATCATGATTATCATCATCATATGATCATGATAATCATCATCATGGTCATCATCATCATCAAGATCTTGATCATCATCATGGTCGCGATCATGATCAAGATCATCATTATCATCATAATCATGATCATGATCATCATCATCATCATAATGATCATCATCGTGATCATCATCATCATGGTTATCACCATCATCATCATGATCATCATCATGATCATGATCATTATCATCATCATCATCATCTTCATGTTTATCATCATGATCATCATCAGCATCATAATTATCATCATCATCATGATTATCATCATCATGATCATGATCATCATCATCACGGTCATCATCATCATTATCATCATGATCATCATCATGATCATCATAATGATCATCATAATCATCATCATGATCATCTTCGTGATCATGATCATGATCATTTCGTGATCATCATGATCATCATCATCGTGATCATGATCATCATCTACATCATAACCATCATGGTCATGATCATCGTCATGATCATCATCATGATCTTCATGATCATGATCATGATCAGCATCTTCATCATGACCATCATGATCATGATCATCATCTTTATCATGACCATCATGATCATTATGATCATCATAATCATCATCATGATCATCATAATCACGATCATCATCATGATCATGATCATTATCTTCATAATGATCATGATCATAATGATCAGGATCATGATCATCATTATCACGATCATGATCATCATCATCGTGATCATGATCATCATCTTCATGATCATCATCGTCATCATCGTGATCCAGATCATCATCATGATCGTCATCATCATCATTATTCTGATCGTGATCATCATCGTGATCATCATGATCATCGTCATCATCATCATTATCATGATCATTATCATCATGATCATGATCGTTATGAGCTTCTTCAGGATCATCACCATCATCATGATCGTCATGATCATCATCATCATCATGATTACCATCATCATATGATCATGATCATCATCACCATGGTAATCATCATCATCATGATCATGATCATGATCAAGATCAACATTATCATCATAATGATGATCATGATCATCATCATCATAATGATCATCATCTTGATCACATCATAATCATCATGATGATCATCATCGTGATCATCATCATCATGATCATCACCATAATCATCATGATCATTATCATCATGATCATCATCATCATCATTATCATTATGATCATGATCATCATCATCAATATGATCATCATCATCATCATCATCATCATCACATCATCATCATCATCATCATCATCATCATGATCATCATCAGCATCATCATTATCATCATCGTCATGATTATCATCATCATGATAATGATCATCATCATCGCGGTCATCATCATCATGACATTATGATCATGATCATCACCATCACGATCATGATCATCATAATGGACATAATCATCATCATCATGATCATCATCATGATCATCATGATCGTGATTATCATCATGATCAACATCATTATCATCATCATCATCATCATCATCATCATCTTCTTCATCATCATGTGATGATCATCATCATCATGATCATGATCGTCATCATGATGATCACGATCATCATCAAGATCGTCATCATGATCATCATCATGATCATCATCGTAATGATCATCATTATCATTATCATCATCATGATCATCATCATATTAAACCTATTACACATTCCCAAATAGCAAAGCAACAGATTCGACCTTTAGATCATTGGGATGCCACAACTAACCAATATTGGAGCAAGCTTCCTAAGAAAAAAAAGTTATTTTTAGATTAGATCGTGATCATAATCATCATCATGATAGTGATCATCGTGAACATGATCATCATCATCATCATCACCATAATCATCATCATGATGATCATCATGATCATCATCATCATGATCGTCATGATCATCATCATGATCATCATCATCATGATTATCATCATCATATGATCACGATCATCATTGTCATTGTCATCATCATCATCATGATCATCATCATGATCAACATCATAATCTTCATCAAGATCATGATCATCAGTACGATCAACATCATCATTGCCATGATCATCATCATCATCATAATCATCATCACGATCATCATCACCATCTTCATCATGATTATCATCATCATCATCATCATCTTCATGATCATCATCAACATCATCATCATCATGGTCATCATCATCATCATCGTCATGATCATAATCATCATCACGATCATCATCATCATCATCATGATCATTTTCATAATCATCATGATCATGATCATCATCATCATGATCATGATCATCATCATCATCATCATCATGACCATCATGATCATGATCAGCATCATGATCATCATCATGATCATGATCGTCATCTCATCATGACCATCATGATCATGATCATGATCATGATCATCATGATCACGATCATCATCATTGTCTTCATCGTGATCATCATGATCATGATCATGATCATCATTATTATCGTGATCATGATCATCGTTGTCATTATTGTTGGATTGTATACTAAAAGCCTAGCTTTAGTATGAACAATATTATAACAATATTTGGAATGAGAATCATATAATCAAATGATTGCATCTTATAATTTATTTTATATGCATGATGCAATATTCCATTTACTTTATACTGTAGATAATATGTTGTGCGACAACACGCGGAAGATCATATTATCGGTTTCCTTATAAAGTATAAACAGATGCTCACAACCGAGATAGACGGGGACTCTCTATCGGTATGGTTGTAGTGTGGTTCGGTATTAGCTTGTCTTGGCTATAGAATCACATTAGTGCACTTGTGTGTATTGCGTAGGATTGCTTGAGATCGTTCTTCTTATACTGACTATATAGTAGAACTTGATCTCTATTATTATGGAAGTTCGTGCTCTTAATCCCTATACAATAACCTCGACATGTAGGGCAGTATGTATTTCTTTGATTCATCAATGGGTGAGATTTATAAGTATTAAATCAACAAACTCGATGAGTTGGGAAGTAGTGTTGTATCTATGGTGTGCTGTTGATTGTAGAAGGAATCCATGTCCGTCATAGGTTGATGATGTCCCCTTGAGGAGCTCATAAAGTTTATCATGTAAATCTTGTATGTGGATTAATTTCCGGCATGATAAAAAGGTTGAGTGGTACTACTCTCAGATGAGATATTAATTAATTTGAGTTGTCTTTAACTTAATTAATTAATGGGCATTGTATATCTTAAACATGGGGAGACATCGGGCTCATGATAAGAAGGAGCCTAATAATTTTGGGTTGGAGTGGGTAGTGCAGTAATAATAATTTAGTGGACTTTATTATTATTATTGGGTTAAATATAGGCTTTGGGCTAAGCTTGGATATTTAATCCAATGGAGGCCCAACTCCAATTCTCCTCCTGATCCCTGCTGTAGCCCAGTATATAAGTGAACTCAGCTTCTTGGAACCCTAAGATTTTCTGCGCCTCTTTTGACGTGAGAAAGGAAAAGAAGCAGATTGAAAGATCCTGCAGACTGTTGCCCACACAACAGCAGGATCACACTTGAGACATACAATAGAAGGTCAGAGGTAGTTCTCTACAGTTCATCCTCTACACCAACCCTGAAGTACGGTAAATGGTTTTTATTGCTTCCGCTGTAATTGTTTGTCTGTTAACCCAAACGGATCACGTTGATCCACACGATCCAATTGCCAACAATTGGTATCAGAGCGTTGGTTTCGTGGTAAAACGTGACACATTTTGGGGTTTATGTGCTATTTGTGTTTCTGGTCAGATCAATAGCATGTTTCATTGGGATTATTTGATTATGTGATATAATCTGATATTAATCTCATGGGTTTTTTTACTGTTCTTGTTTTTCACCATGAAAAACTGTATGGTTTGTGTGTTTTTTAATTGTTTGTTCATTACTGGACACATAACACACACTTTGTTAATCTGCCTCTACACACTGTCGGTGGACACGACCCCAACTGGGTTTGAGAACTCAGATCAACGATAGTGGCGCATGTCGCGAGTCAGAAGCGACTGTGCCATGAACGATGTGAGGCCGGCTGCCCGGCGGTGTGTCGATGACCGTCGGAAGTAAAGGGCAGAAGATCGTTGGTGCCGATGACTGGAAGCTAGGCGGTGCTGGAGGTTTGTGACGGTGAAGGCTCGACAAGGTCATTGATCTGCTGGGCGGACGGGGTGACTCCAATGGCTGACGGCCGGAGGATCGGCAGCGCTGATGGTCGATGTCTGGGCGACACTGGAGATCGTGCGGAGTTCAGGGCCTTACCAAATTGGTTGCGATCGACATACCGGCGAGGGTCTGGTCAATGGCGAACCCACTTCTGGGCGGTGGTAGCCTTGCGCGGCGCGATCAGTGGCGGATCCTTATCCGTGGACTGTCTTGTCGTCAAGTGGCAGAAATCGGCAGCAGGTGGCGGCTGTAGCGGTGCCGAGTCGTGGGCAGTGGGTCACCTTGTTGACTCCAATCGATGAAGCGCCGAACAGATCGGGCGTGCTGGTGTTAGCGGCAGGTGGCGGCAATAGACCTGCTATCGACACGGGTCCCATCGACGGCGAGCTGGGTGGTGGCGGTCTTGCACAGATCGCGATGATGCGTAGTGGCAGGCGGGAGCGACTGTCGGGCTTGAACGTCTGACGGCTGATGGTGCGGCTATGGTGGGCTATCGGCGGCTGCTATCGGGAGTATTGGGTCTGCTGGTTCTGGGCGGCATCTGACGTTTGTGGTATTCTGGTCGCAGTGCCCTGACGGCGCGATTCCAATGGTCTCTGGGCGGCGGTGCCGACGGCAGCGACAGCCGGTTTCGCCGGTTGCTTGCGGTGTGTGATGGTTGCGGCTGCTTAGTTAGGGCTTCCTTTGTCTTTGGGCTGCTGGGCCCAATTTTTTTTGTGATGAGCATAAAGCAACAATTTTGTTTTGGGCTGGGATTTGGGCTCAAATTTTAATTAAAAGGATATTGGGCTGCTGGGCCCTATTTTAATTAAGGTGTATTTGGGCTTGATTCTCTAGATCATCGGCTGATGGTTTAATTTATGGGCCCAATTCAGTAATTAATAGAGAGCTGCTCATTTTTTTTAATTTGGTTTTTGGGCTATTGGGCCCAAATTTTATTAAAATGATAATGGGCTGCTGGGCTAATTTTTATTATTGCTGGATTTAATTAATTGTGGGATTGATGTTGGGCCAAGGTTAAATATTGGGCTAGACCTTAATGAAGAAATTGGCAGGGTAAATGGGCTTAATTATTTTATTAATGGGTTGCTCATTTTATGCTAATAAAGTTTGGGTCAGCTGGGCCTATTTAATTGATCCAACAATTTATACAATTAATTAATGATATATAGCTGATTTAATTGTTTTAACTTGACAATTAATTGTTATATATGAAAGACATGTTCTATGTGATTTATTTATTTAAATTGCTGTTAATAGAAGCATGTCTAGGTTGTATATTTTATTTCTGAATATTATATGCATGTTAAAAACCCTCGGTAATTAAATAACTAAGTGGGAGAGGGGATTGGTAATAAATTCCCGCGGCCTCCATTATTGGTTTGTTAGCGATGTGAATAGACTTGCACGTCGGCATTAGAGCCTTCCTCCCCATCGGATGAGTTTATTCATGGATTGCTGGAACAGACTTCATTAAATAACTACGTTTGTATTGTGATGCATATGAACTTGCGCGTTGGCTTAGACCTTCCTCCCTATCGGATGAGTTTATATGCGGTTCACTGGTACAAACTTGTAATAGATGACTGTAGGAAGTTATCCGAGCGCGTGTGCACTTTTCTATCTGTAAGGCACATAAGCTTGGGCCGTGGACTTGGGGTCAAATAATGGTGTACACTTAGATGTAAATAATAAGTATCCTCCCCATCGGAGTCACTGCTTTTATTTGCATGGCTAAAAAGGAACCGACTATTAATTATTTTGTCATAAAGTTAGGTTGACAAATGAAATTAATGGGTAAAACCTTCTCTTGTAAATGTTCGGGTTTGTAAACGTCCACACTATCGTGGCTTGCAGACTCACGGTGCTTGAGATGTCGGTGAATTTTATTTTATATTGTTTTGAGGGAATCAATATAAAAGAATAAAATTCGAAGATTTGATCGGAATATTTATTTGTGATTCTCTGAATTTCGAATGGTATTATTTCACTAATTGTTAACTAAAAGATATTATATTTACTTGTCCAAAATTAGATGATTAGAAAAGAATCTTGGTTTTGAAATTACTGCTTAGGAAAATAAAAATGTGTTCTCACAAAGGACGTCTCATGATGCCTGTTAATGTCTCTAGTGAAGAGATGAGAGGTTCATAGAAATATGATAGTCTCATGTAACTCTTCGGATACTCGAGTAATTTAAAATGCAGTAGGTCATGATAGAATTTGATGAATGAATTGGAAATACATGGAATAGAAGTTGAAGGGGAAACCTAAGTCAATTTTATTCTCCATAATTGCCTAGATGTTTTGAGTAAGTTCCACCTGAATTACAAGAGGATGTCAATGGAGGGAAACTTCTGACAAAACATGTGGCAAAGGAAAGCCATTTTCATCATAATATGAACAAGTTTAATATCTTATTCACTAGTTGATTAAACATGATTAGTGATGGCATCTACTGATACAAAGTATGTAGATACTGGAATCACTAAATGTTTATCACTGAGTAAGGATAAGATTGTTAAGACATGGGTAAAACTAAAAAGGTAGTGGCTATTGCAGTGGGATTTGTTTATTTATCTCATGATAAGAATAAACAATTGATTATGAGAAATTGTCTTTACGTACGTTTCATAGAAAGAATTTGATTTTGGTTTCTATGCATTAACGGATGGATACTTCATTTCATTTAAATGACATGGTCATAGTAATGAGGAATGATGCTATAATCCATTAAAGTACGTTGGTGGATAATGTGTACACTCTTGAATCATGTACATCCCACAGATGTAATAAATAGTAATTAAATAATGCATATTCTAATATTAGTAAGAGAAAGGAACCTTCGGAAATGAACTAAGCATACATTTGGCGTCTAAGATTAGTTCATTTTACTTGAGTAGGATTCAAAAGTTGATAGCCGATAGACCGTAAGGTTTATCTGAAGTGGAAACTATCGAACTTGCGAGTCTTGCTTGGAAGTAAAAATGATTAACTGCCTTTTCAAGGCTGTGGGGTGTAGAGCCAAAGATATATATGTTGGAATTAGTTCATTCTGATTCAAGCGAACCTAACATTATTCAGGCGAGAGGTTGGTTATGAATATTCGAAGATTATTCTAGATACCAATATATTTATTTGATGCACTGCATGTGTAAGTTCTTTGATTAATTCAAGAATTGTAAGGCTGGTACAGTGAAGCATCATGGAAAATTTATCATATCATTACGATTCAATCGTGATGATGAAAACCTCTTAGGATAGTTAAGAACTAATAATCAGAAATTGAGATTAAATCTCAAGTTGACTACACCGGGCATGCCCCAGCTGAATGGTGTGGTGGGTTGAAGGTATAAGGCTCTTATGGTTATGATTAGATAGATGATGAATTATTTGGAATAATTAAATTCATTTTATGGATATGTCCTAGATACAGTAATTCGTGAAACGTTTGTCTGTATATGGGATATCCTAGAAAAATGGAGGGTGATTTATTTAGTCCAAAAGATAGAAGGATAATTGTTAACACAATAACTAGATTTTTAGAAAAGGACTATGTAATAAATCACAAACCCATGTATAAGTTGTTCTAAAGGAAGTGAGAGGAAAACACTAAGTATAAGTACCAAGTGTACAAGAGGATATACCACAAGGTAAACTGCAACGCATGTCACGACTGATACAGAATTACATGTAGTGCCTGGTCGTAGTGGGAGGGTTGTTTGACAACCCGTAAGATATATGTTTTGGGAGAGTCGTAAAACTTGGTCCCTAGTGAACATGGTATTATCCCAAGGATACGACGTAGCACTACAAGATTAAAATGCGGAATCTTAGTAAGTTGCAGTGAATGTTGAAATAGAATCTACGGATTCTATATTAAGTCTGGGAGCTTATTAGACCACTAAATAGTGTAAAAGCCATTAGAAGTGGTCATAGGAAATAAAAGAGGATCATTCGGAAAGGTGAAAACCTTGGAAGCAAAGCTTGTTGCGAAAAGATGTACTCAGAAAGAAATGGTTCGATTATGAGGAAACATGTTCGCTGGTAGCTATGCTTATGTTGATCCGGATTCTTTTATTTATTGTGCTCATATTGAATTATGAGGAATAGCAAATAGATGTCAAGACAGCTTTCCTGATTGGAAGTCTTGAGGAAAACGTCTATGTGAAGCAACCAGAGTGATTCATTGCAAAGTACTAATAGCATTTTAATAGTAAGCTTAAAAGTGTCCAGTAATGGACTAATAGCAAGCTTTAAGATCGTGAAGCATCTGTTTTGATTAGGTAATCCAGTGGCATGGATTTAAATCAATGAGCGGATGAGTCTTGTGTGTTGTAAAGAGTGACGGAAATGTGGTGGTGTTTCTTGTACTATACGTAGATAGTATCTTGCTCATTGGAGACAATGAAAGAGTATTATCGGGCGTATGGGTACGGTTAATAAAGCGGTAGAAATGAAGGACTTAAGAAAGGCAAAATATATCCTTTTGATCACGGTAATACGGATCATAAGAAAGGATGTTATGGTTATCTCAAGTTTCATTAAATGATACAGTTCATACTCGTTTAGCATGTGAATTTATCTAAGTAAATGTGTCTTTGAGACACAAAAAGAAGATAAACATGATGAAAGCGGTTCCTTATGCTTTGGCAAATAAGGAAGCTTAATCTAAGGAATGCTATGAACGAGGTTGGATATCTGTTTTGCTGGATGCATGAACAGTGGGTATCAACGTAACTCGGAACAAGAATGATGAACTGTGGTAAGACATATATGAAGTGCCTGAGAAGGACTGGAATTCATATGTATACTTACTGAGCAGATTCACTGCTTCTTGTGGATTACGTAGATTCGGATTTTTTAATCAGATTGGACGGCAGTAAATCCACCTCAAAGGTTATGTGTTTAATTTTAGGAAGTAGAGTCATAATGTGGAGGAGTGTTATATAGAAATATATTTCAGACTCCAGACTCCATCATGGAAAGATGATATATTGGAGCCTATGAGGCAGCCAAAGTATCTATATGACTCTAGAGACTTCATGATGGACTTTGAAGTGTTTCTAAGTTTACTCAAGGTAATCACAATTTACATTGATGATATTGGTGCAGTTGCAAACTTGAAGGAATCACAAGTCCATAAGGCAATTAAACACATGGAGCACGAGTACCACCTGTTACGAGAAATCGTATGATGAGGAGAAGGTTGTTGTCGCCTAGATTGCATCAGATGATGACCTAGTAAATCCATTTACAAGAACCTTAAGGCGAGAGCTTTTAATGGTCGTGTAGTGGGTGTAGGAATCAGATGTATGGCAGAAGACATGACAGCATAGTCTTTTAGTATAAGTGGGAGATTGTTGGATTGTATACTAAAAGCCTAGCTTTAGTATGAACAATGTTATAACAATATTTGGAATGAGAATCATATGATCAAATGATTGCATCTTATAATTTATTTTATATGCATGATGCAATAGTCCATTTACTTTATACTATAGATAATATGTTGTGCGACAACACGCGGAAGATCATATTATCGGTTTCCTTATAAAGTATAAACATATGCTCACAACCGAGATAGACATGGACTCTCTATCGGTATGGTTGTAGTGTGGTTCGGTATTAGCTTGTCTTGGCTATAGAATCATATTAGTGCACTTGTGTGTATTGAATAGGATCGCCTGAGATCATTCTTCTTATATTGACTATATAATAGAACTTGATCTCTGTTATTATGGAAGTTCGTGCTCTTAATCCCTATACAATAACCTCAACTCGTAGGGCAGTATGTATTTCTTTGATTCATCAATGGGTGAGATTTATAAGTATTAAATCAATAAACTCGATGAGTTGGGAAGTAGTGTTATATCTATAGTGTGCTGTTGATTGTAGAAGGAATCCATGTCCGTCATAGGTTGATGATGTCCCCTTGAGGAGCTCATAAAGTTTATCATGTAAATCTTGCAAGTGGAGTAATTTTCGGCATGATAAAAAGGTTGAGTGGTACTACTCTCGGATGAGATATTAATTAATTTGAGTTGTCAGTAACTTAATTAATTAATGGGCATTGTATATCTTAAACATGGGGAGACTTTGGGCTCATGATAAGAAGGAGCCCAAAACGTAATTTTGGGTAGGAGTGGGTAGTGCAATAATAATAATTTAGTGGACTTTATTATTATTATTGGGTTAAATATAAGCTTTGGGCTAAGCTTGGATATTTAATCCAATGGAGGCCCAACTCCAATTCTCCTCCTGGTCCCTGCTGTAGCCCAGTATATAAGTGAACTCTGCTTCTTGGAACCCTAAGATTTCCTGCGCCTCTTTTGACGTGAGAAAGGAAAAGAAGCAGATTGAGAGATCCTGCAGACTGTTGCTCACACAACAGCAGAATCACACTTGGGACATACAGTAGAAGGTCAGAGGTAGTTCTCTACAGTTCATCCTCTACACCAACCCTGAAGTACGGTAAACGGTTTTTATTGCTTCCGCTGTAATTGTTTACCTGTTAACCCAAATGGATCACGTTGATCCACACGATCCAATTGCCAACAATTATCATTATCATGATCATTATCATGATCATGATCATGTTCATCATCATCATCATCATGGTCATCATCATCACTATCATGATCATCATCATCATCATGGTCATCATCATCATCATTACCATCATCACGATCATGACTATCATCATGATCATTGTGATCGTGATCATCATCATAATCATCATTATCGTGATCATCATGATCATGATGATCATCATCATTATGATCATCATTATCGTCATGATCATGATGATCATCATCATCATGATCATCATGATCGTCATGATCATTATCATGATCATCATCATGATAATGATGATCACAATCATCATGATCATGATCATCATGATTATCATCATCATATGATCATGATGATCATCATCATCAGAGTCATGATCATCATCATGATCATGATCATCATTATCATCATAATGATCATCATCATCATGATCATCACCTTCATCATCATGATCATGATCATGATGATGATGATCATCATCATCATAATCACGATCGTCATCATGATCATGATCATGATCATGATCATGATCATCATAATCAGGATCATGATCATCATCATCATGATCATCATCATCATAATCATCATCATCATGATCGTCATCATCATCATCGTCATGATCATTATGATCATGATCATCATCATCACGATCATGATCATCATAATGAACATAATCATCATCGTGATCATCATTATCATCCTCATCATCATTATCATCATCATGATCATCATCATCTTCTTCATCATGATGATCACGATCATCATCATGATCATTATAATCATCATCATGATCATCATGATCATGATCATCATCATCATCATCAAGGTCATCATCATCATGATCATCATCATATCATGACCATGATCATCATCAACATCATCATCATTGTCATCATCATCGTCATGATCATCATCATCACGATCATCATCATCATCATCATCATGATCATTTTCATGATCATCATCATGATCATGATGATGATGATGATCATCATCATCATCATCATCATCATGATCATCATCATATTCATCATCATCATGACCATCATGATCATGATCAGCATCATGATCATCATCATGATCATCAGGATCATAACTATCATCATGATCATGATCATCATCTTCATCATGACCATTATGATCGTGATCATGATCATGATCATGATCATCATGATCACGATCATCATCATTGTCTTCATCATGATCATCATGGTCATCATCATCATCATGATCATCTTCATGATCATTATCATTATCGTGATCATGATTATCGTCGTCATTATCATTATCATGTTCATCACTATCATGATCATCACCATCATCATGATTGACGTCATCATCATGGTCATCATCATCATTATCACCATCATCACGATCATGACTATCATCATGATCATTGTGATCGTGATCATCATCATCATCATCATCGTGATCATCATGATCATGATGATCATCATCATCATGATCATCATGATCGTCATGATCATTATCATGATCATCATCATGATGATGATGACCACAATCACCATGATCATCATCATCATATGATCATGATGATCATCATCATCAGAATCATGATCATCATCATGATCATGATCATCATTATCATCATAATGATCATCATCATCATGATCATCACCATAATCATCATGATCATCACCATAATCATCATGATCATGATCATGATCAGGATCATCATCATTATCATTATGATCATAATCATGATCGTCATCATCATCGGATGATAATCATGATGATGATGATCATCATCATCAAAATCACGATCGTCATCATGATCATGATCATTATCTTCATTATGATCATGATCATCATGATCAGGATCATCATGATCAGGATCATCATCATCATCATCATGGTCATCATCATCATGATCATCATCATCATGATCGTCATCATCATCATCATCATGAACATAATCACCATCGTGATCATCATAATGATCAACATAATTATAATCATCATCATCCTCATCATCATTATCATCATCATGATCATCATCATCTTCTTCATCATGATGATCATCATCATCATGATCATGATGATCACGATCATCATCATCATGGTCATCATCATGATCATCATCATATCATGACCATCATCATCATCATGATCATCATGATCATCATCGTTATCATCATGATTATCATCACCATCATCCTGACCATCATCATCATCATCTTGAATATCATGATCATGATCATCAACATCATGATCGCCATCATCATCATGATCATGATCATAATAATGATCATCATCATCGTCATTATCATCATCATCGTGATCATGATCATCATCATCATGGTCATCATCGTCATTGTCATCGTCATCATGATCATCATCATCGTGATCATCATCATCATGATCATCTTCATCATCATCATCATCATCATCTTCATCATCATCATCTTCATCATGATCATGATGATGATGATCGTCATCATCATCAACATCATGATTATCATCATGATCATCATGGTCATCATCATCATCATCATCGTCATGATAATCATCATTATCATTATCATGATCATCATCATCGATCATCATCATGATCATCCTCATGATCATCATCATTATCATCATCATCATGATCGTCATTATCATTATCATGATCATCATGATCATCATCTTGATCATCATCATGATAGTGATCATCATTATCATTGTCATCATCATGATCATCATCATTATTATCATGGTCATCATCATCATGATCATAACAATCATCACAATCATCATCATCATCATCATCATCATCATCACGATCATCATGATCAGCATCGTCATGATCATCACCATGATCATCATCATCACGATCATCAAGATCATCCTCGTGATCATCATGATCATCATCATGATCGTGATCATAATCATCATCATCATAATCATCATAATCATGATCGTGATCATCATGATCATGATCGTTATGATCTTCATCATGATCATCATCATCATCATGATCGTCATGATCATCATGATGATCATCATGATGTTCATAATAATCATGATCATCATCATCATTATTATAATCATCATATGATCATGATAATCATCATCATGGTCATCATCATGATCATCATCATGATCATAATAATCATGATCATCATCATAATCATCATCATCATTATAATGATCATCATCATAATCATCATCATCATTATAATAATAATCATCGTGATCATCATCATCACCATCATCACCATCATCATCATGATCATCATCATGATCATGATCATCATCATTGTCAATATGATCATTGTCATCATCATCACATCATCATCATCATCATCATGATCATCATCGGAATCATCATTATCATCATCAACATCATCATTATCATCATGATCATCATTATCATGTTTATCATTATCATGATCATGATTATCATCATCATGGTCATCATCATCATGATCGTCATCATCATAATCATCATGATCATTATTATCATAATCATCATCATCACCATCACGATCATGATCACCATCATGATCATCATGATCGTGATCATAATCATCATCATCTTGATCATTATCATCATCATCATCATGATCATCATTGTCATCATAATGATCATCATCATCATGATCATCACCATAATCATCATGATCATGATCATGATCAGGATCATCATCATTATCATTATGATCATGATCATGATCGTCATCATCATCGCATCATCTTCATCATCATCATGATTATCATCAGGATCATGATCATGATGATGATGATGATCATCATCATAATCACGATCGTCATCATGATCAGGATCATCATGATCAGGATCATCATCATCATCATCATGGTCATCATCATCATGATCATCATCATCATGATCGTCATCATCATCATCGTCATGATCATTATGATCATGATCATGATCATCATGATCATGATCATCATCATGAACATAATCACCATCGTGATCATCATAATGATCAACATAATTATAATCATCATCATCCTTATCATCATTATCATCATCATGATCATCATCATCTTTTTCATCATGATGATCATCATCATCATGATCATGATGATCACGATCATCATCATCATGGTCATCATCATGATCATCATCATATCTTGACCATCATCATCATCATGATCATCATCGTTATCATCATGATCATCATCACCATCATCCTGACCATCATCATCATCATCTTGAACATCATGATCATCATCATCAACATCATGATCGTCATCATCATCATGATCATGATCATAATAATGATCATCATCATCGTCATTATCATCATCATCGTGATCATGATCATCATCATCATGGTCATCATCGTCATTGTCATCGTCATCATGATCATCATCATCGTGATCATCATCATCATGATCATCTTCATCATCATCATCATCATCATCTTCATCATCATCATCTTCATCATGATCATGATGATGATGATCGTCATCATCATCAACATCATGATTATAATCATGATCATCATGGTCATCATCATCATCATCATGGTCATCATAATCATCGTCATGATAATCATCATTATCATTATCATGATCATCATCATCGATCATCATCATGATCATCCTCATGATCATCATCATTATCATCATCATCATGATCGTCATTATCATTATCATGATCATCATGATCATCATCTTGATCATCATCATCATGATCATAACAATCATCAAAATCATCATCATCATCATCATCATCATCACGATCATCATGATCAACATCGTCATGATCATCACCAATGTCATCATCATCACGATCACCATGATCATCCTCGTGATCATCATGATCATCATCATGATCGTGATCATAATCATCATCATCATAATCATCATAATCATGATCGTGATCATCATGATCATGATCGTTATGATCTTCATCATGATCATCATCATCATCATGATCGTCATGATCATCATGATGATCATCATGATGTTCATAATAATCATGATCATCATCATCATGATTATAATCATCATATGATCATGAAAATCATCATCATGGTCATCATCATGATCATCATCATGATCATAATAATCATGATCATCATCATAATCATCATCATCATTATAATGATCATCATCATAATCATCATCATCATTATAATGATAATCATCGTGATCATCATCATAACCATCATCACCATCATCATCATGATCATCATCATGATCATGATCATCATCATTGTCAATATGATCATTGTCATCATCATCACATCATCATCATCATCGAAATGATCATCATCGGCATCATCATTATCATCATCAACATCATCATTATCATCATGATCATCATTATCATGATTATCATTATCATGATCATGATTATCATCATCACGGTCATCATCATCATGATCGTCATCATCATAATCATCATGATCATTATTATCGTAATCATCATCATCATCATCACGATCATGATCACCATCATGATCATCATGATCGTGATCATAATCATCATCATCTTGATCATTATCATCATCATCATCATCATGATCATTATCATCATCATGATCATCATCATCTTCTTCTTCTTCATCATGATGATCAACAACATCATGATCATTATCATGATCATGATTATGATCATCATATCATGGTCATCGTCATCATGATCATCATCATATCATGACCATCATCATCATCATGGTCATCATCATTATCATCATGATCATCATCACCATCATCATGACCATCATCATCATGAACATCATGATCATGATGATCATCATCATCAATATCATGATCGTCATCATCATTATAATCGTGATCATAATCATTATGATGATGATGATGATCATCATCATCATCACGATCATGATCATCATCGTGATCATCATGATTATGATCATCATCACAATCATGATCATCATCACCATGTTCGTCATCATCATCATCGTCATGATCATTATGATCATGATCATCATCATGATCATCATCATCATCATGAAAATAATCATTGTCGTGATCATCATAATGATCAACATCATTATAATCATCATCATCCTCATCATCATTATCATCATCATGATCATCATGATCTTCTTCACCATGATGATCATCATCATCATGATCATGATGATCATCATTATCATGATCATCATGATCATGATCATCATCATCATCATGGTCATCATCATATCACGACCATGATCATCATCAACATCATCATCATGGTCATCATCATCATTATCATCATCACGATCATCATCATCACGATCATCATCATCATCATCATCATGATCATTTTCATGATCATCATCATGATCATGATCATCATCATCATCATCATGACCATCATGATCATGATCAGCATCATGATCATCATGGTCATAATCATCATCATGATCATGATCTTCATCTTCATCATGAACATCATGATCATGATCATGATCATTATCATGATCATCATGATCATCATCATCATCATGATCATCATGATCATCTTCATGATCATCATCATAATCGTGATCATGATCATCGTCGTTATTATCATTATCTTGATCGTGATCATGTTCATCATCATCATCATGGTCATCATCATCACTACAATGATCATCATTATCATCATGATCGTCGTCATCATCATGGTCATCATTATCATCATCACCATCATTACGATCATGACTATCATCATGATCATTGTGATCGTGATCATCATCATCATAATCATCGTGATCATCATGATCATGATGATCATCATCATCATGATCGTCATGATCATGATCATCATCATAATCATCATGATCGTCATGATCATTATCATGATCATCGTCATGATGATGATGATCACAATCATCATGATCATTATCATCATGATTATCATCATCATATGATCATGATCATGATCATCATCAGAATCATGATCATCATAATGATCATAATCATCATCATCATGATCATGATCATGATCATGATCATCATCATTATCATTATGATCATGATCATCATGATCATCATCGCATCATCTTCATCAACATCATGATTATCATCACGATCATGATCATCATCATGAAAATAATCATCATCGTGATCATCATAATGATCAACATCATTATAATCATCATCATCCTCATCATCATTAATGATGATCATGATGATCATTATGATGATTAAAATGATCATGATGATGATCGTGATCATCATGATCATGATGATGATGATCATCATGATGAAGAAGATGATGATGATCATGATGATGATAATGATGATGAGGATGATGATGATTATAATGATGTTGATCATTGTGATGATCACGATGATGATTATGTTCATGATGATGATGATGATCGTGATGATGATGATCATGATCATAATGATCATGACGATGATGATGATGACGATCATGATGATGATGATCATAATGATGATGACCATGATGATGATCATGATCCTGATCTTGATGATCATGATCCTGATCATGATGAAGATAATAATCATGATCATGATGACGATCGTGATTATGATGACGATGATCATCATGATCATGATCATGATCATAATGATAATCATGATGATGATGAAGATGATGCGATGATGATCATGATCATGATGATGATCATAATTATAATGATGACGATCATGATCATGATCATGACGATGATGGTGATGATCATGATGATGATGATCATTATGATGATAATGATTTTCATGATCATGATGATGATCATGATGATGATCATGATGATGATCATGATTCTGATGATGATGATGATCTTGATCATATGATGATGATGATCATGATGATTGTGATCATCATCATCATGATGATGATCATGATAATGATCATGACGATCATGATGATCATGATGATGATGATGACCATGATTATAACGATCATGATGATCATGATGATGATGATCATCATGATCATGATGATCACGATGATGGTGATTATGATGATGATCACGATCACAATAATCATGTTGATAGTCATGATAGTGATGATGGTAATGATGATGATGATGACCATGATGATGATGACGATCATGATGATGATGATGATCATGATAGTGATGATGATGACCATGATGATGATGATGATGCACATGATCATGGTAATGATAATGACAACGATGATCATGATCACGATAATCATTATCATTATCATTATGATCATGATCATGATCATGATCATCATCGCATCATCTTCATCATCATCATGATTATTATCATGATCATGATCATGATGATGATGATCATCATCATCATAATCACGATTGTCATCATGATCATGATCATTATCTTTATCATGATTATGATCATGATCATCAAGATCAGGATCATGATCGTCATCATGGTCATCATCATCATCATCATCATCATTATGATCGTCATCATCATCATCGTCATGATCATTATGATCATGATCATCATCATCACGATCATGATCATCATCATGAACATAATCATCATCATCCTCATCATTATTATCATCATCATGATCATCATCATCTTCTTCATCATGATGATGATCATCATCATGATCATGATGATCACGATCATCATCATGATCATTATAATCATCATAATGATCATCATGATCATGATCATGATCATCATCGTCATGGTCATCATCATCATGATCATCATCATATCATGACCATGATCATCATCAATATCATCATCATGGTCATCATCATCATCGTCATGATAATGATCATCATCATCATCATGATCATTTTCATGATCATCATCATGATCATGATCATCATGATCATTATCATCATCATCATCATGATCATCATCATATTCGTCATCATCACGATCAGCATCATGATCATCATCATGATCATCATGATCATAATCATCATCATGATCATGATCATCATCTTCTTCATGTCCATCATGATCATGATCATGATCATGATCATGATCATGATCATGATCATGATCATCATGATCATGATCATGATCATCATGATCACGATCATCATGATCACGATCATCATCATTGTCTTCTTCATGATCATCGTGATCATCATCATCATCATCATCATCATCATCTTCATGATCACTATCATTATCGTGATCATGATTATTGTCGTCATTATCATTATCATGATCATGATCATGTTCATCATCATCACTATCATGATCATCATCATCATCATGATCGTCGTCATCATCATGATCATCATCATCATCATCACCATCATCACGATCATGACTATCATCATGATCATTGTGATCATGATCATCATCATCATCGTGATCATCATGATCATGATGATCATCATCATCATGATCATCATGATCGTCATGATCATGATCATTATCATCATCATCATGATCATCATGATCGTCATGATCATCATTATGATGATGATGACCACAATCATCATGATCATCATCATCATGATTATCATCATCATATGATCATGATCATGATCATCATCAGAATCCTGATCATCATCATGATCATGATCATCATTATCATCATAATGATCATCATCATCATGATCATCACCATCATCATCATGATCATGATCACAATCAGGATCATCATCATTATCATTATGATCATGATCATGATCATGATCATCATCAAATCATCTTCATCATCATCAGATTATCATCAAGATCATGATCATGATGATGACCATCATCATCATCATAATCATGATCATCATCATGATCATGATCATTATCTTCATTATGATCATGATCATGATCATCGTGATCAGGATCATGATCATCATCATCATGGTCATTGTCATCATGATCATCATCATCATGATCGTCATCATCATCATCGTCATGATCATTATGATCATGATCATCATCATCACGATCATGATCATTATCATGAACATAATCATCATCGTGATCATCATAATGATCAACATCATTATAATCATCATCATCCTCATCATCGTTATCATCATCATGATCATCATCACCTTCTTCATCATGCTGATCATCATCATCGTGATCATGATGATCACGATCATCATCATGATCATTGATCATCATCATCATGGTCATCATCATGATCATCATCATATCATGACCATCATCATCATGATGATCATCATGATCATCATCATTATCATCATGATCATCATCACCATCATCATGACCATCATCATCATCATCATGAACATCATGATCATCATCATCAACATTGTGATCGTCATCATCATCATGATCGTGATCATAATAATAATCATCATCATCGTCATTATCATCATCATCGTGATCATGATCATCATCATGGTCATAATCGTAATGGTCATCGTCATCATGATCATCATCAACGTGATCATCATCATCATGGTCATCATCATCATCATGACCATGATCATGATCATCATCATGATCATCATTATCATTATCATGATCATCATGATCATCATCTTGATCATCATCATGATAGTGATCATCATTGTCATTGTCATCATCATGACCATCATCTTATTATCATGGTCATCATCATCATGATCATAACAATCATCACAATCATCATTATCATCATCATCATCATAATCATCATCATCATCACGATCATTATGATCAGCATCGTCATGATCATCACCATCATCATCATCATGATCATCATCATCACGATCATCATGATCATCATCGTGATCATTATGATCAACATCATGATCGTGATCATAATCATCATCATTATCATCATCATAATCATGATCGTGATCATCATTATCATGATCGTTACGATCTTCATCATGATCATCATCATCATCATGATCGTCATGATCATCATCATGATGACCATAATAATCATGATCATCATCATCATGATTATAATCATCATATGATCATGAAAATCATCATCATGGTCATCATCATGATCATAATAATCATGATCATCATCATAATCATTATCATCATTATAATGATCATCATCATAATCATCATCATCATTATAATGATCATCATCGTGATCATCATCATCACCATCATCACCATCATCATCATCATGATCATCATCATCATCATGATCATCATCATTGTCAATATGATCATCGTCATCATCATCATCACATCATCATCATCGTCATGATCATCATCAGCATCATCATTATCATCATCAGCATCATCATTATCATCATGATCATCATTATCATGATCATGATTATCATCATCATGGTCATCATCATCATGATCGTCATCATCATTATCATCATGATCATTATTATCGTAATCATCATCATCATCACGATCATGATCATCACGATCATTATCACCATCATGATCATCACGATCATTATCATCATCACCATCATCATGACCATCATCATCATGAACATCATGATCATGATGATCATCATCATCATGATCATCATCATCAATATCATGATCGTCATCATCATTATAATCGTGATCATAATCATTATGATGATGATGATCATCATCATCATCACGATCATGATCATCATCGTGATCATCACGATTATGATCATCATCACAATCATGATCATCATCACCATGATCGTCATCATCATCATCGTCATTATCATTATGATCATGATCATCATCACGGTCATATCATCATCATGAACATAATCATCATCGTGATCATCATAATGGTCAACATCATTATAATCATCATCATCCTCATCATCATTATCATCATCATGATCATCATCATCTTCTTCATCAAGTTGATCATCATCATGATCATGATGATCACGATCATCATCATAATCATCATCATGATCATTGATCATCATCATCATGGTCATCATCATGATCATCATCAAATCATGACCATCATCATCATCATGAACATCATGATCATCATCATTATCATAATGATCATCATCACCATCATCATGACCATCATCATCATCATGAACATCATGATCATCATCATCAATATAGTGATCGTCATCATCATCATGATCGTGATCATAATAATGATCATCATCATCGTCATTATTATCATCATCGTGATTATGATTATCATCATCATGGTCATCATCGTCATGGTCATCGTCATCATGATCATCATCATAATCATCATGATCATCATGATCATCATCATGATAAAAATCATCATCATCATCATAATCATCATCACGATCATCATCATCATCATCATCTTCTTCATCATGATCATGATGATGATCATCATCATCAACATCATGATTATCATCATGATCATCATGGTCATCATCATCATCATCATTATCATGGTCATCATCATCATCGTCATGATAATCATCATTATCATTATCATGATCATCATCATCAGCATGATCATCTTCATGATCATGATTATGATCATGATCATCATCATCATGATCATCATCATGATCGTCATTATCAGTATCATGATCATCATGATCATCATCTTGATCATCATCATGATAGTGATCATCATTATCATTGTTATCATCTTGATCATCATCATTATTATCATGGTCATCATCATCATGATCATAACAATCATCACAATCATCATCATCATCATCATCATCATCACGATCATCATGATCAGCATCGTCAAGATCATCACCATCATCATCATCATCATGATCATCATTATCAAGATCATCATGATCATCATCGTGATCATCATGATCATCATCATGATCGTGATCATAATCATTATCATCATCATCATAATCATGATCGTGATCATCATGATCATGATCGTTATGATATTCATCATGATCATCATCATCATCATGATCGTCATGATCATCATCATGATCATCATGATGATCATAATAATCATGATCATCATCATGATTATAATCATCATATGATCATGATAATCATCATCATGGTCATCATCATGATCATCATCATGATCATAATAATCATGATCATCATCATAATCATCATCATCATTATAATGATCATCATCGTGATCATCATCATCACTATCATCACCATCATCATTATCATGATCATGAACATTATCATTATCAATATGATCATCGTCCTCATCATCATCATCACATCATCATCATCGTCATGATCATCATCAGCATCATCATTATCATCATCAGCATCATCATTATCATCATGATCATCATTATCATGATTATCATTATCATGATCATGATCATCATCATCATGGTCATTATCATCATGATCGTCATCATCATCATCATGATCATTATTATCATAATAATCATCATCATCACGATCATGATCATCACCATCATGATCACCATCATGATCATCATGATCGTGATCATAATCATCATCATCTTGATCATTATCATCATCATCATTATCATCATCATTATCATCATCATGATCATCATCATCTTCTTCTTCTTCATCATGATGATCAACAACATCATGATCATGATCACGATCATCATCATGATCATTATCATGGTCATCATGATCATGATCACGATCATGATCATCATATCATGGTCATCGTCATCATGATCATCATCATATCATGACCATCATCATCATCATGGTCATCATCGTTATCATCATGATCATCATCACCATCATCATGACCATCATCATCATTAACATCATGATCATGATGATCATCATCATCAATATAATGATCGTCATCTTCATTATAATCGTGATCATAATCATTATAATGATGATGATCATCATCATCATCACGATCATGATCATCATCGTGATCATCATGATTATGATCATCATCACAATCATAATCATCATCACCATCATCATCAATATCATCACGATCATGATCATCATCATGATCATTATCATCGTGATCATCATCTTGATCATCATCAAGATCGATATCATGATCATCATCATCATGGTCATCATCATCGTGATCATCATCATCATCATGATCATCATCATCATGACCATCATCATCATGATCATCATCATCATGGTCATCATCATCATGATCATCATCATCATGATCATCATTATCATCATCATCATCATCATCATGATCGTCATGATCATCATCATGATAATGATGATGATGATCATCATCATCGTCATGATCATCATCATGATAATCATCATTATCATGATGATCATCATCATCATCATGATCATCTTCATGATCATCATCATCATCATGATCATCATGTTCATCATCATTATCATCATTATCATGATCATCATGATCATGATTATGATGATAATCATCATCATCATGATTATCATCATCATATGATCACGATCATCATCATCATGGATATCATCATCATTATCATGATCATTATCATCAAGATCATGATCATTATCATGATCAGTATCATTATCGTCACGATCATGATATCATCATAATCATCATCACGATCGTCATAATCATCTTCATCATGATCATGATCATGATCATCATCACGACCCCTATCATCATCATGATCATGATCATCATCATGATTATCATCATGATCATCATCAACATCATCATCATCATGGTCATCATCATCATCATGATCGTCTTCATCATAATGATCGTGATGATGCTGATCATGATCATCATCATGATCATCATCATCATCATGATCATGTCATGATCATGATCATGATCATGATCGTCATCATCATGGTCATCGTCATCATGATCATCATCATCATCATGATCGTCATCATCATCATGGTCATCATCGTCATCACAATCACCATCATGATCCTCATCACCATCATCACGATCATGATCATCATCACGATCATCGTGATCGTGATCATCATCATCATCTTCATCGTGATCATCATGATCGTGATCATCATGTTCATGATCATCATCATTATCTTCATCATGCTCGTCATGATCTTCATCATGATCATCATCATCGTCATGATCATCATGATCGTCATGATCATCATCATGGTGATCATCATCATCATGATGATGATCATAATCATCATGATCATCATCATCATGATTATCATCATCATATGATCATGATCATCATCATCATGGTCATCATCATCATCATGATCATGATCATCATGATCATTATCATCATCATGATCATCATTATCATCATAATCATGGTCATCATGATCATCATCGTCATAATGATCATCATCGTGATCATCATCATCATGATCATCATCATGATCATCACCATCATGATCATGGTCATGATCATGTTCATCATCATCATGATCATCACCATCATGATCATGATCATGTTCATCATTATTATCATTATGATCATGATCATGATCATCATCATTATCATCATCACATCATCATCATCGTCATGATCATCATCAGCATCATCATTATCATCATCATGATCATCATCATGATTATAATCACTAGAGTTGCCGGTTGCATGTTACACACTATCAAAAAAGGAGAAACACTTGTTTTGCTCATTTCTTAAGAAATTAAGAGTTCCAGATGGGTTTTCATCAAATATATCTCAAAGTGTTAAGCTGAAGGAGCATAAAATTTCTGGTTTGAAAAGTCATGATTGCCATGTACTTTTACAACATCTACTACCTCTTGGAATACGTAGTCTTCTCCCTAAATTTGTACGTGAACCGCTTATTGAGTTGGGTTTGTTCTTTACTAGCTTGGGATCTAAGAGATTGAGAGTTGATGAGTTAGAAAACATGGAGACTCAAATTGCCATTACACTTTGCAAGCTGGAACAAGTATTTACACCTTCCTTTTCTGATATTATGGTACATTTGCCTATTCATTTGACATATGATGAAAAAATTGGTGGGTCAGTCAAGTATCGATGGATGTATCCTATTTAGTGCATGTTGTATGAATTAAAACAATTGATTCGTAACATGGCTTGTCCGAAAGGATCCATAGCAGAAGGCTATATTGCAAAGGAGTGTATGATTTTTTGTTCAAGGTATTTGAATGACAGCAAGACTAAATTCAATGAACCTGAACGAAACTATGATGGTGTATTTCATAATTCTGAAGGTGAAATGTCCATCTTTTCTCAATGTGGACGTCCATTAGGAGCTGGTTCCAACTATATTCTCATTAAAGTTATATGCATAGAGTACACCCAAGAGCAATCAAATAATACAAAGAGCACAAATAATGATGGGTGGAATGTCAATTCTATTCGTTGGTTGAGAAATAAAGTGAGTATATCTATGTTTTATTATTTATTACTCAGTTATTTTTAACTAGTTTAAATTTTATGGTTAATTAATTATAATTTGTGTGTAGGATGAAAACTTGCAAATCTATGACAAAAGTGCTAAATCTGATGAGTTATTATCCTTGGCTCGTAGTCCTTCTAAATATGTTAAATGCTTTAATGGTTATATGAGCAATGGATATGGGTTTCTAATTGAAGCTTGTGATAAAAATTATAAAACCCAAAACTCAGGTGTGTGTGTGATTGGTGATATAGGTAGTGGACCAGATTATGTTGACTATTATGGTGCGTTGACAGAGATCATTGAAGTGCAATATCTTGGTGGAAAACGTGTGGTTTTATTTAAGTGTAGATGGTTTGATATGTATGACAATGAGGAAGGAATCAAAGTAGATGAATATGGATTCACTAGCATTAATTCTTGTTGATTTCTGAAAGTAAATGAGCCATTTATTTTGGCCACACAAGCTTCCCAAGTGTTTTATGCGATTGATAACATGAACAAAGGCTGGAGCATTGTTCTTAAAACAAAACCTCGAGATCTATATAAGATAGCACAACCAATTGATGATGTGGATAGCAACGAAGATGAAGTTGGTGAAGCCTATCAACATGATGAGTCTTTCAATTTTGAGTGTAATTACGCAACCACATCAAATGCAGCAGGTTTCGATCATTGGAAAAGGACAGATTTGGATCCAATGATAGTCGACATACCAGCTACTAAGAACAAGAGAAAACACAAAGCAGGTAGAAAAACCACATCTAATTATTGTAATTTTAATGTCATACTTTTATTTTTCTTTGTAGTTTTAGAATTTTTTTTAAAGTTCATTCATCTTTCATTTATATTTTTGCTATTGTATTGATTTCATTTTATTATTTTTATGAATTTCTTATAATTATTCCCACAGATAAAATCACTGCGTACAAAAGAAGTAAGAGCAGTACCCAAGTAAGACATTAAATTTCTATTTTGCAATTTTTGCTCTTAGCAGAAGTAACTAGTTTATATTATAGTAAGATGTTTTGAATTGCTTTTTTGCAGTCTTTGATTTTAGTAGCAGATTTATATGATAATAATTTAGTTTCATGTACTTTACATTTTAAATAGAACATATAAACTCTTTTATATTTATTTGTGGCACCTGTACTTATTTACTTTTTTCGAAATACAGCTTGAAAAGAGTATGGTTTAGAAGTAAGAACATTGATATTGCTAGTAATTCTTGCAGGCCTTTGGTTAAGAGCTTTGGTAATGCAAGAACTTTTTCTTATTTTTGAGTGTTGAAAAACTTCATGGGGGACATTCTCATGTTAACTTGATTTTCTCTTTTGTGATTTGATAATTTATTTGGATTATTCTTTTTTGGTGTAGAGAGATGTTGCTCATGATCTTCATTAATAACAGCATGTAGACTACTCTGCTCACTAATTTTACTTGGTAATCCTTAGTATTGAACTTTTACATTAATTCTCAATGGCGTGTGCAGGAGTTGTCACTTCCTATGAGAAAAACTCTTCAGGTAATTTTTCTAAAGTTCAATGACGCTAAATATTGATTGTTGTTAACTATGAGGCAGATTTTTTAACTAGGTTTATATAAGTGTGATTATTGCTACTTATCAGACAAATTTTGTTAGTATGGAATTTTTTGTTGCTTTTTTTTAGAGATGGTGCATGTCTTATCCATGATTTTATCTACAAAGACTTGGTGTATTTCTGTCCATGCCCTGTTTTTAGTCGCATTAATGCTTCTACTTGACTTGTTGTTTCATGAATTGCTGTTGAATTTGCTAAATTTGCTTTGGTTCAGTTGGTCCATTATTTTGGTATGTCTCTAGGTTTACTTATTAGTTTATGTTTAAAGCATTGTGACATTTTTATGTTGTGGGTTTTTTCTAATTTTTGTTGTTGATTGGGTTAGCTTGAAACTGTTGTGTTATTCAATTATTGGTTTTAGCTGGGCCTTTTTTGTCGCTAGTTTTCTATGTTGTTATTTTTTATATGGTTTTCACAGCCTAGTTGCAAAATCCCATGTACTACTCATTTTGGTTACTGTTGTATTTGTTAAACTGCTTGTACTTTCTCGTTGGTAGCTTCTGCTGCTACTAGTGTGTTGTTTCCCCTTCCTTTGGATTCTATATTTTTGTTTGATTGCTTATACCATTTTATGTATACACGCTGGATTGACGCTACTGTAAAATCTTATAGTTCTTTCTACTTTGTGTCTTCTATTTGTTTGATTTCTTATATACTAATTGGGTTAATGCCTCACTGAATTTTTTAATTCTTGTTCTTTCTCCCATTTTATTAGATTTTTCCACTGATTTTGGCTTGCTCATTATATATTCTAATTCTGATTAAAGTCTCATGTTTTTTTTATGGATATTCATTCCTAATTCAGCACATGCTGCTATGGGTTTGTTTTACCCTGGATCTTGCTACTTTTTGATGGTTGACGCATTCTACCCCGTTGCTGGTCCTTTTTTTTTGGGTTGCACACATAAATGGGGAGCTGAGATATGTAGTGGTGAAAATTTTCCTTTTGGTTCCACTACCCTTGTATGTTGCTAGCTTCTCAGGTTAATAACTTGTTTACTAACATGCTTTTATGTGCATGTAGCCACATTTGGAAGTGGTATTTTGACCATGCGTAGACTAATATTCTTTTAGAGGATAGCTTTTGTAATTTCTGGCACCGTGTTACTTTTTATGTATTGTACTTTGAACGTTTAATTCTGTAATTTAATTATCATTTTAAGAATGTTATGTTAACTGAAGAAGTTTTATGATTAAATATTAATTTAATTAATTATTTAATGAGAGGTAAATAAGGATTTAGTGAGAACATTTCTTGTCATTATTGTATCATTTAATGAGAGGAAAATCATAATTAATGAGAGGACATATTAATATTTTAAAATAATTTTAATGAGAGGCATAAGCCTCTCATTAAAGGAACACCAACAATAATGACAGGATCCTTCCCTTGTCATTAATGATCATTAGCTAGAGAAGCTTTTATGACAGGGTTATGACAGGAAAATTCCTATCATTATTTGATTTTAATGATAGTATTTTAAGCTTTAATGACAGGATTTCCTATCATTATTGGCCCATTTTCTTGTAGTGGATGATGATGATCATCATCATGATGATGATGATGATCATGATCATGAAGATGATCATTATGATGATAATGATGATGATGATGATGATAATGATGATGATCATGATGATGATGATCATGATGATGATGATCATGATGATGATGATCAAGATGGTGATGATGATGATGATTTCCATGATGATGATCATGATGATGATGATGATGATCATGATGATGATGACCATGATGATGATGATCATGAAGATGATCACGATGATGATCATGATGATGACCATGATGATGATGATCATGATCATATGATGATGACCATGATGATGATGATCATGATGATTGTGGTCATCATCATCATGATGATGGTCATGATAATGATCTTGACGATCATGATGATCATGATGATGATGATGATGATGATCATGATGATCACGATGATGATGATGATCACGATCAAAATGATCATGATGATAGTCAAGATCGTGATGATGGTGATGATGATGATGATGACCATGATGATGACAACGATGATGATGATGATGATGATCATGATAGTGATGATGATGACCATGATGATGATGATGATGAACATGATCATGATCATGATAATGATAATGACGACGATAATCATGATCACGATAATGATTATAATCATGAAGATGATCATGATGATGATGATGATCATGATCATGATAAAGACAATCATGATGATCGTGATCATGATGATCATGATCATGATCATGATGGTCATGATGAAGATGATGATCACGATCATGATGATGATTATGATCATGATGATCATGATGATGATCATGATGCTGATCATGATCATGACTGTCATGATGATGATGATGATGATGATGATGATCATGATAATGATGATGATGATCATGATCATGATGATGATGATGATGATGATGATGATCGTGATGATGATGACGATCATGACGATGATGATGATGATGACCATGATGATGATGTTGATGATGATCATGGTCATGATATGATGATGATCATGATGATGATGACCATAATGATGATGATTATGATCATGATCATGATCATGATGATGATCATGATGATGATCATGATGATGAAGAAGATAATGATGAACATGATGATGATGATGATGATGATTATAATGATGTTGATCATTATGATGATCATGATGATGATTACGTTCATGATGATGATTATGATGATGATGATGATGATCATGATCATAATGATCATGTCGATGATGATGATGACGATCATGATGATGATGATCATCATGATGATGACCATGATGATGATGATCATGATCCTGATCATGATGATCCTGATCATGATGATCATGATCATGATCATGATGAAGATAATGATCATGATCCTGATGACGATCGTGATTATGATGATGATCATCATCATCATGATCATGATCATGATCATGATGATAATCATGATGATGATGAAGATGATGCGATGATGATGATGATGATCATGATCATAATGATAATGATGATGATCATGATCATGATCATGATCATTATGATGATGGTGATGATCATGATGATGATGATCATTATGATGATAATGATGATCATGATCATGATCATCATTATCATCATAATGATCATGATTCTGATGATGATGATGATCATGATCATATGCTGATGATAATCATGATGATGATGATCATGATGATAGTGATCATCATCATCATGATGATGATCATGATAATGATCATGACGATCATGATGATCATGATCATGATGATCATCATGATCATGACGATCATGATGATGATGATGATCATGATCATGACTATCATGATGATCATGATGATGATGATCATCATGATCATGATGATCACGATGATGATGATGATGATAATGATGATCACGATCACAATGATCATGATGATAGTCATGATCGTGATGACAGTAATGATGATGACGATGACCATGATGATGATGACGATCATGATGATGATGATGATGATAGTGATGATGACAATGATGATGATGATGATGAACGTGATCATGATCATGATAATAATAATGACAACGATGATCATGATCACGATAATGAAGATGATCATGATGATGATGATCTGATCATGATGATTATGATGAAGACAATGATGATAATGATCATGATGAAGACAATGAAGATGATGATCATGATCATGATGATGATTATGATCATGATGATCATCATGATGATGATGATGATGATGATGATGATCGTGATGATGATGATGATGATGATGATGATGATGATCATGATGATGATGATGATCATAAGGATGATGATGATGATGATGACCATGATGATGATGTTGATGATGATCATGATGATAATCATGATGATGATCATGAAGATGATGATGATGATGATAATCATGATGAAGATGGTGATGATGATCGTGATGATGATTATGATAATGATGATGATCATGACGATGATGATGTTAATCGTGATGATGATCATGATCTTGATGAAGATTATGATGTTGATCATGATGATGATCATGATGATGACAATGACGATGATGATCGTGATCATATGATAATGATAATCATGATGATTATTATCATGATGATGATCATGACGATCATGATGTTGATGATCATGTCATATGATCATGATGATGATGATGATGATGATCATGATCTTGATGATGATGATCATTATCGTGATAATGATGATGATGATAATGATTATCATCATCATGATGATGATGGTCATGATGATGATGATGATGATGATAATGATCATGATGATGATGATGATCATTATGATCATGATCATGATGATGATGATGATCATGATGATGATGACCATGATAATGATGATTATCATGATCATGATGATGATGATCATGATAATGATCATGAACATCATCATCATGATGATGATCGCGATGATGATGATGATGACCATGACGATGATGATCATGATCTTATGATGATGATAATCATGATGATGATGATCATGATGATGATGATGATCATGTTCTTGATGATGATGATGAGATGATCATTATCGTGATGATGATGATGATCATCATCATCATCATCATCATGATCATGATGACGATACTCATGATGATGATGACGATGATGATGATGATCATTATGATGATCATGATGATCATTATGATGATGATGACTATGATGATAATGATAATCATGATGACGATGACCGTGATGATGATCATGATCATCATCATCATGATCATGATCATGATTATGATCTTGATGATCATGAAGATGATGATGACGATGATGATCATGATGTTAATCATGATGATGATCACGATCATGATGATGGTCATGATGATGATGATCATGATATTGATGATGACGATGATGATGATGATGATGATAATAATGATCACGATGATTATGATGACTATGATGATTATGGTGATGATGATGATGATGATGATCATGATCATAATGATTATGATGATGATCATGATGATGATGATGATGATGATGATGATGATCATCATCATCATGATCATGATGATCACGATGATGATAATGATGATGATGATGATCATCATGATCATTATCATGATCATGATTGTGATGATCATGATGATGATCATGATCATGATGATCATGATGATTATGATGATGACCATGATGAGGATGATCATGTTGATGATGATGATCATGTTGATGATGATGATCATGATCATAATGATAATGATGATGATCATGATCATGATGATGATGATCATGATGATGATGGTGATGATCATGATGATGATGATCACAATGATGATCATTATGATGATCATGATCATAATGATTATGATGATGATCATGATGATGATGATGATGATCATCATCATCATGATCATGATGATCACGATGATGATAATGATGATGATGATGATCATCATGATCATTATCATGATCATGATTGTGATGATCATGATGATGATCATGATCATGATGATCATGATGATAATGATGATGACCATGATGAGGATGATCATGTTGATGATGATGATCATGTTGATGATGATGATCATGATCATAATGATAATGATGATGATCATGATCATGATGATGATGATCATGATGATGATGGTGATGATCATGATGATGATGATCACAATGATGATCATTATGATGATGATGATAATCATGATCATGATTATTATTATGATGTGATCACGATGATGTTCATTATGATGATGACGATGATCATGATCATGATCATGATTATGATGATAATGTTGATCTTGATCATGATCATGATCATGATGATGATGATTACCATGATGATGATTATCATAATCATATGATGATGGTAATCATGATGATGATGATGATGATCATGATCATGATGATGATGATGATCATGATGATGATGACGATCATGATGATGATGATTTGGATCACGATGATGATGATGATGATCGTGAAGATGATCATGAAGATGATGATCATGATCACGATGATGATGATCATGATCGTGATAATGATGATCATGATCATGATCATGATGAAGATAATAATTCTGATCATGATGATGATCATGATGATGATGATGATGATGATCATGATGGTCATGATGAAGATGATGATCATGATCATGATGGTTATGATGAAGATGCTGATCATGATCATGATCATGAAGATCATGATAACAATGATCATGACGATGATCATGATCATGATGGTTATGATGTAGATGATGATCATGATGATGATCATGATCATGATGAGGATGATCAAGATAATGATCATGATCATGATCATGATAATGATCACGATGATGATGATGATGATGATGATCACGATCACGATGATAATGATGATCATGATGATGATGATTATGTCCATTAAGATGATCATGATCGTGATGGTGATGATCATGATGATGATGACGATGATGATCATGATCGTAATGATCATGATGATGATGATGACAATCATGATGATGATGATCGTGATGATGATGATCATTATCATGATCATGATAATCATGACGATGATGATAATGATGATGCTGATGATGATCATAATGACGATCATGACGATGATGATGTGATGATGATGATCATGTTGTTGATGATGATCATGATCCCAATGATAATGATGCTGATCATGATCATGATGATGATGGTGATGATGATGATCACAATGATGATCATTATGATGATGATGATGATCATGATCATGATCATGATTATGAATATCATGATCATGGTGATCATGATGATAATGATCATCGTCATGATGATAATCATGATGATGATGATCATTGTGATCGTCATCATCATCATTATCATCATCATCGTGATCATCATGATCGTGATCATCATGATCATGATCATCATCATGATCACGATTGTCATGATCTTCATCATGTTCATAATCATGATCATGATCATCATCAAGATGATGATGACCATGATAATCATGATCATCATCACTTGGATTGTCATCATCATATGATCATGATCATGATCATCATCATCATAATGATCATCATCGTGATCATCATCATCATGATCATCACCATCATCATCATGATCATGATCATCATCATGATCATTATGATCATGATCATGCTCATCATCATCATGATCATCATCATCATCATCATCATCATGTTTATCACCATCATGATCATGATCATCATCATGGTCATCATCATGATCATCATAATGATCATCATAATCATCATCATGATCATTATCATGATCATGATCATTATCATGATCATGATCATCATGATCATGATCATGATCATCATGATCATGATCATGATCATCATCTACATCATAACCATCATGATCGTGATCATCGTCATGATCATCATCATGATCATCGTCATCATAATCTTCATGATCATGGTCATGATCAACATCTTCATCATGACCATCATGATCATGATCATCATCTTCATCATGACCATCATGATCATCATCATCATCATGATCATCATAATCACGATCATCAACATGATCAATATCATTATCTTTATCATGATCACGATCATGATCATCATCATGATCATCGTCATCATAATCTTCATGATCATGGTCATGATCAACATCTTCATCATGACCATCATGATCATGATCATCATCTTCATCATGACCATCATGATCATCATCATCATCATGATCATCATAATCACGATCATCAACATGATCAATATCATTATCTTTATCATGATCACGATCATGATCATCATGATCAGGATCATGATCATCATTATCACGATCATGATCATCATCATCGTGATCATGATCATCATTTTCATAATCATCTTCATCATCATGATCCAGATCATCATCATCATGATCGTCATCATCATCATGGTCATCATCATCTTCATCATGATCCTCATCACCATCATTACGATCATGTTCATTGTGATCGTGATCATCATCGTGATCATCATGATCGCGATCATCATGATCATGATCATCATCATCATCATTATCATGATCATTATCATCATCATCATGATCGTTATGATCTTCATCATGATCATCATCATCGTCATGATCATCATCATCATCATTATCATGATCATTATTATCATGATCATGATCGTTATGATCTTCATCATGATCATTATGATCATCATGATCATCATCATCATCATGATGATGATCATTGTCATCATGATTACCATGATCATGATTATCATCATCATATGATCATGATCATCATCATCATGATCATGATCATGATCAAGATCAACATTATCATCATAATCATGATCATGATCATGATCATCATCATCATCATAATGTTCATCATCGTGATCACATCATAATCATGATCATGATCATGATCTTCATCATCATCATAATGATCATCATTGTGATCATCATCATCAACATCATCACCATCATCATCATGATCATGATCATCATCATTATCATTATGTTCATTATCATCATCAACAACATGATCATCATCATCACATCATCATCGTCATGATCGTCATCATGATCATCATCAGCATCATCATTATCATCATCGTCATGATTATCATCATCATGATAATGATCATCATCATCAAGGTCATCATCATGATCGTCGTCATCATCATCATGATCATTATGATCATGATCATCATGATTATCATCGTCATCATCATCATGATCATCATAATCACGATCATGATCATCGTCATCATCGTCATCATCATCATGATCATCATTATCATTGTGATTGTGATCATCATCATCATCATCGTGATCATTATCATGATCATGATCATTATCATGATCATTATCATGATCATAATCATCATCATCATCATCTACATCATAACCATCATGATCATGATCATCATTATCACAATCATGATCATCATCATCGTGATCATGATCATCATCTTCATGATCATCATCATCATCGTGATCCAAATCATCATCATCATGATCGTCATCATCATCATGGTCATCATCATCATCTTCATCATGATTCTCATCACCATCATCACGATCATGTTCATTGTGATCGTGATCATCATCATCGTGATCATCATGATCGTGATCATCATGATCATGATCATCATCATCAACATTATCATGATCATTATCATCATGATCATGATCGTCATCATCATCATGATCATCATCATGATCATAATCATCATCATGATGATGATCATGATCATCATCATCATGATTACCATCATCATATGATCATGATCTTCATCATCATGGTAATCATCATCATCATCATCATCATCATGATCAAGATCAACATTATCATCATAATCATGATCATGATCATGATCATCATCATCATCATAATGATCATCATCGTGATCACATCATAATGATCATGATCATGATTATCATCATCATCATAATGATCATCATTGTGATCATCATCATCATGATCATCACCATCATCATCATGATGATCATCATCATGATCATGATCATCATCATTATCATTATGATCATGATCATCATCATCAACATGATCATCATCATCATCATCATTATCATCACATCATCATCATCATCATCATGATCATCATCAGCATAATCATTATCATCATCGTCATGATTATCATCATCATGATAATGATCATCATCATCACGGTCATCATCATCATGATCGTCATTATCATCATCATGATCATTATGATCAAGATCATCATGATCATCACCATCACGATCATGATCATCATAATGGACATAATCATCATAATCATGATCATCATGATCATCATGATCATCGTGATCGTGATCATCATCATCATCATCGTGATCATCATGATCGTGATCATCATGATCATGATCATCATCATCATCATGATCATCATCATCTTAATCATGATCGTCATGATCTTCATCATCATCATGATCATCATGATCGTCATCATCATCATCATCATCATCATCATGATCATAATCATCATGATCATCATCATCATGGATATCATCATCATATGATCATGATCATCATCATCATGGTCATCATCATTATCATCATGATCATCATGATCATGATCATCATCATGATCATCATCATCATCATGATCATCATAATCATGATCATGATCATGATCATGATGATCTCATGATCATTATCATGATCATGATCATCATCATAATCATTATGATCATGATCATCATCATCATCGTCACATCATCATCATCATCGTCATGATCATCATCACGATCATCATAAGCATCATTATCATCATCATGTTCATCATCATCATCTTGATTTTCATCATCATGGTCATGATCATCATCATCATGGTCATCATCATCATGATCATCATCATCACCATTATGATCATCATCATCATCATAATCATCATGATCATCATCATCATCATCATGATTATCATCATCATATGATCATGATCATCATCATCATGGTCATCATCATCATCAAGATCTTGATCATCATCATTATCGTTATCATGATCAAGATCATCATTATCATCATAATCATGATCATGATCATCGTCATCATTATTATTATCATCATCATCATCATCGTCATCATCAATATCATGATCATCATCATGATCATCATCATCGTGATCATCATCATGATTAACATCATGATCATTATCGTCATCATCATCATCATGATCATCATCATGGTCATCGTCATCATGATCATCATTATCATCATAGTCATCATCATCATAATGATCATCATGATCATCATAATCATCGTCATCATCATCGTCATCATCATCATGAGCATCGTCATCATGATCATCATGATGATGATGATTATAATCAACTCTTTACTAGGATCACAAAGGACTTGTTTTTCGGGTTGTAATGTTGGCTCTTTGGAAAAGGTAGGAAAATTTGGGTCAAGTAACTTAAGACACTAGTAGAGAGTTACCTTGGAGGTTCTTGATTACTTCTTCTTGCTGCAATATCTCCTCCAACTTCTCTTCTTCTCATGGATTTCCTTCTTAACCGTGCATCAACATCGTCTTCTTTGGATAACTAGGGTACCAGTTTCAGGCACTACCCTCCTTCTCATAAGCAATCGGCTATCTTTTAAAAGCCTCAAACTCCATATCTAAGCAATCGGGGTACCAGTTTTAGGCACTACCCCTAAACAAGATTTAACCATATTCTTCTTATTCTTTTCATTCAACCACATTCTATCTTCCTTCTTCTTCTTAAAACTCTTAATCTCCTCAACTCTCTACCAATGAATGGGTCAATCAAGGCTCAAGTAAAGGGTCATAAGGCTATTTAATTTGGCTACCAAAGAAAAAGCTTTTAACGGCTCAACGAGGCGACCAAAGGTAAATAAGTTCATTAGGAAGGATAAAATTTGGCTAAGTAGCTTAATCACAAAATAATGGCCTAAGATCATGTCCTAGCAATTTATCAATCATAAGTCTCACACAAGAGATTCCAAGCCAAGTTCTAGAATACGTTCCCATGGATGATCCGCTCAAGAATAAACGATCATGACTAAGCATGATAACAAGGCTCAAATCCTTACATAGGTAATAGAATCCTAGTACTCCTTATAGCATATAATCGAGATCAATTCCTCACGAATTCAACATGCTCAACAATCATACAAGCTTTTATAACTAGAAGCACATATGAACATATGAATGCACATTAATCACAAGCTTATATACCAAACACACAAATATTCCTCACTCATGAATCCATCTATCCTGACAAATATATCCAAGATAATACATGTCACTCACACCAACACACTTGTAAAGAGAAAAAGAAGAATGGAGATGAGATGAATTGGAGAAACCAAAAAACCTGAAAAACTACTCCTTAGGAGCATCATCATCTTCATCATCATCTTCGTCATCCTCATCCAACCTATTCTCCACAGCTCGGCACAGGCTGGTCATGTGCCTATCCATCAAGGTCACCCGATCGCTCACCTTCCCAACCCGCTCATTCAAAACAGCGTAGTTGGCATTGGTGAGTACGAGCTGCCTTAGTATCTCCGCATGGCTAGCACCGAGCGCGACCAGCTGCTCATGTATCAAGCGAAGCTGCTCCCGAACATCGTCCGGAATAGCCCGCTGCTGCTGCGGCACTGCTGGAACACGCTGAGGCACGTCGTGCTGCTGCAACTCCGGAATCTCTATCTCCGGCTGCTCATCTACCTGATGCTCGACCTTGGGCTGCTGTGGTGGCTGCTGCGGTGGCGGACGGTACTCTCCCTGATCCACAATCTGCTGTAGCTCCGCCAATCTACCCTCTGCGCACATCCTAGCCATGGCTCTCCGATCCCCGTTGATCTTCACAGTCACGGACAAAGCGGTGTGTTCTAGGGAGTTCATCAATAAGTTCCTCGCCTCCCAAACGGTGGTCATGTTGTTCACGTCGAAAGGAAACATGAAGTTGAATGGCTTTGGTCCCCTTGTGAAGAACCAATCACCATCTCTAAAGTGCGCGAATCCTCCCTTCACGCACGTGAACATCACCAAATCGGGCTTAACATGGAAGTAAGTCGGCCTCTTCAACTCCATAAATCTGTGGATCCCCACTCGATCGAACAGCCTCGTTATATCATCCTGGATGCTCATGAGTCTCATGGCCTCATCGTCTTGGTATCTAGTCTGAGCCATCTTGTCTGAGACTTCTGCGTACTTCTTTTTGATCTCATTCCAATCGGGCATCTGAATCTTGAAGTTCTCGGGAAGACGTTCTTGCAACCTAAGATTCTTTGTCACTTGGTCCACGTTCGAAGGCCTGTCTTGCCTCTTTTTCGACCTTACTTCTGCTTCCTTATCCTTTCCCTTACTAGTCCCTTGTTGATGAGTGATATTTTCACCTAGATTTTAGTGTCTTTTTATGTGAGTTTTCGTATATTTTTATCCGTGGTTGTGTTATTTGGTTGTGTTTTGTATTTTTATTGAAATGTGTGTGAATGAGCTTAAACCTAATATTTTCAGAATTAAAACGAGGGAGAACGAGCCAAAACAGTGAAGAAATACAGGAGCCAGCACCAACATGGGCCGTGTAGCCAACACGGCCCTGTAAGAGGCGGTCGTGTGGCGACACCAATTCATTCAACACGGGCACCTTAAGGACGTGTTCAGTCGCACGAGTCGTGTTGGCAGCACGAGCCATGTCATCAACACGGCCCTGTAAGAAGAGGTCGTGCGGGAACATCAATTCACACGACACGGCCACTTTATGGCCATGTGGCAGAGCACGACTCGTGCTGTGTAAAATCCTGGAAAAAAATCAGAATCCTTCTAGAAGCTCCCAAGGGGTATAAATACCCAATACTTCAATATTTGAGGAGAGATCCAAAATTCCACCCTTCCACACACACCTTACATACCATTTCTTCCATTTCACTCCATCATCTTCATCCATTCTCCATCCTTTAGAACTACCATCATCCAACCATCAAAATCATCATCCAATTGAAGAAAAGAAGCAAGGAAGAGAGGAAGATAACAAGGGAAGGAAGGAAATCACCATTGAAGTGACATCAAGGGAGTTTCCATTCATTGCTTGTATTAAACCTCATAGTTTCATCATGTTTTGTAAGGATCTTAATGTCTATGTTCATTTCCTTCTTAATATGGTAGGCTAATCTCCCTTGTGAGATTAGCAACATGATAGTTGTTGGATAATTTTGGGGATTTGTGTATTTGAATTCATATGTTGATTGGATCTATGATTTTCTACTATTGATTATTAATTGCTTGAATTGTATTGATGATTTGTGTGTTTAGTTGTTCTAGATATGTGATTAGATTGAGAAATCAATTATATGCTTAGGATAATTAAGTGAATCATTTCATCAAACACTTCATGTGCATTATAGATTGTGAAGAGATTGAGAAGTCCTTCATAGTTTAGAACCCTTTGGTAGGACATGTGATTGGTTTGATCGAGAGATTGATTAATTGTGTGAAGGGACTCTCATTTAAGCTTAGTACCTAGTTGGAATTGTTTAAGTGAGAACCAATCCATTGAGCTATTTGATATTCAAATCCTATCCATCTCGAGAGGGAGTTTAGGTGATATTAGTGTTGGCCCTTAGTCTTCAATCCATGATACATATGAATTTGATACATAATTCCTAGAATTACCACTTCTTGATTGTTGTTAATCTCACTTTTAATCAATTTGGTAAACCACTTTCCATCTATCCATCTTGTTCGTTTGATCATTACTTGTTCACTTGCATTGATTGATTTATTTCTTGTTTGATCACCCCTCCATTGATATCCATCTCTATAAAATTACAATGAATGTGAGATCGCTTGAGCTCTAGTGCCGTCCTCCCTGAGGTTCGATAATTTTAGTTGGTCATACCACTAAACTATGGCTAATCAAATGGCGCCATTGCCGGGGAGGCAACGTTTGCTAGTAGCTTGAAGAAGGATCGTTTTGAGTGATCTTAATAGAGACATTTTTTTTATTTTTTTTATTTACTTGTATTTGCTTTGAAAATCTTGTTCTAACTTTTCTTATTGTTGAAGGTGTATGCAAACAAGATCGAAAGGGAATCAAGTTGAACCAATTGATCTTGAACTTGAAAACACATTGAGAAAAAGAAGAAAGGAGAACAAAACTAAAAATTATAATTCAATGGAGAATTTTCAAGAAGATAATCGTGTGGAGATAGAGCATGATGGGGAAGGAGGACAAAATGTGAACGTGCAAGACAATGCACCTCAATTCAATGTATATCCTCCTCAACAAGCCTATCAAAATCATGGAGCATTCAACAACCAACTTTTGCTTCAACAAATGATGCAACAAGTTCTAAGGCAACAAGGCTTTCAACAAGCTTATGCTCCTCCACAACAAGCTTATGTACCACCACCACTACCACCTCTGGTGCAACATGGAATGCAAAATGATGAAAGGGTGATTTGGGATTTCTTCATGCCAAGGGCAATGCCACAAATGATGGGACCACCAATCAATGCCAACAACTTTGAATTTAAAATGGGCTTGATTTCTATGGTGAGAGAGCAACAATTTAGTGGAACCCCGAATGAAGATCCTAATGCTCATCTAGCTCAATTTGTGGAGATTGCCAACACCGTGAAGATGAATGGGGTGAGTGAAGATTGTATCAAGATGAGGTTGTTTCCGTTCTCGTTGAGGGATAGAGCTCGAACATGGCTCTCCACTCTTACTCCGGGTACGTGCAACACATGGGACGAGCTAGCACAAATGTTTTTGAACAAGTATTTCCCACCTTCTAAGACGCTTCAAATGAAGAGCTTGATCACTCAATTCAAGCAAATGCCTCAAGAGAGTTTTTATGAAGCGTGGGAGAGGTTTAAGGAGATGCTACGCAAGTGTCCACAACATGGTTTCCCGGAGAATCAACAAGTTGGATTTTTCTACCAAGGTTTGGTAAATAGTCAAAGAATGTATGTTGATGCTTCGGCGGGTGGATCCGTACTTGGAGTGACTCTGGAAAGGGCTATAAAAATTTTTGATGAAATTGCTACTAATGTGTATCAATGGCCATCGGAGAGGGTAAGTGGATGCTATAGTTTTGAGAATTTTGATCAAGGGCAACAGTTCAATGTGAAGAGTGTAAGTGTTGATCAAAGTACACCAAGCATGGAAAAGATAGTGCCAGAAGTCATTAAACAAATGAGCTTGAATCAAAGTGTGAACAATCAAGGAGCGAATATGGTTGAGGGGCTACAAAGTGAGCAAGGTGTGCTACCTCCAAACATTGTGAGTGGTGAACAATGGGCCAACTCTATGCCACGTGTGGAAGATGTGTCATACATGCAAGGAAGAAATTACCAAGGAAATTTCCAAAACAATTACCAAGGTAATTTTAACCAAAATCAAGGAAACTACCCACCAAGGAAATGAGGTTTCAATGGTCAAAGTAGTGGAAGCTCATACCCACAACAACAACAAAGGCAAGGTAATTTCTCCTACTCTAATCCAAACAATGCGGTTGCTTATCCTCCGGGGTATCAACCAGGAACTAAAGCACCGAAGAATGAGGGAAGAGCATCGATTGATGAGCTACTTGAACAATTGCTCGTGTCTAACAAAGCTCTAGAGGCATCAAACAAAGCTCAAAAGGCATCGTTCAAAGCTCAAGAGGAGTCGAGAAGGAAACTTAATGAAACTAATGAGAAGAGGCTTAGAAACTTGGAATATCAAGTGGGACAAGTTGTCAATTCTTTGAATGCTCAACAAAAAGGAAAATTTCCAGCCACAACCGAGGTGAATCCGAAAGCTCAATGTTTATTTGTTGAAACGGAAGAGGAACGAAAGGTTGAAGAAGGGTTGGTAGAAAGCAAGGTTGTTGGAGAAATGAAAGAAGAGCAAAAGCCTAAATGGGTACCAAAGTGGAAAAGGATGCAAGAGGAAAAGAAAGTGGAGGAGAAGGTGAAAGAAGAGGAGTACAAACGTGACTATTGGGGTATTCCGATCACTCCATTCCCTATTACATATCCACAAATGCTTGTAAAGGAGGAGAAGAAGAAGGAATTTGAGGAGTATGTCATGTCGCTTAAGAAGAAGTATGAAGAGAAAAAGAAAGAGGAGCAACCCGAAACGAGTGAGTCGATGCAAAAAGGGGGACCTACAAAGGATGGTGATCCGGGGAAGTTCATAATTCCTTGTGACTTTGAAGGAAAAAGCACCCTTGATGCATTGTGTGACTTGGGGGCAAGTGTCAACGTGATGTCTCATGCCACGTTTAAAGACCTTGAAATTGGAGAGCTAAAGCCTACGACTATCCGTCTTGAAGTGGTAAATGGTAAATTGTGAAGCCACTTGGGATTGTTGAAGACGTGGAGGTGAAAGTGAAGGGGCTAGCTTTCTCGATTGATTTCATGGTGTTGGAAGTAAAGGCGGACCCTCAAGTTCCACTCATTTTGGGAAGACCATTTCTAGCCACCGGAAGAGCAAAGATTGATGTTGGGAGAGAAGAGCTTTCTTTGAGCTCAAATGGAGAGAGTGTCACATTCGTGTGCAACAAAGATAAAGGGATCAAGTCTCAACATACAAGGCCTCCGGATGATCTAATGGATCATGACTCTCTTCTCTTTGACAACTTAAATTCATTTCTTCATGATTATATGACAATGTCAAATTCTAACTTATCTTCTTATGATGGTAATAGGATGAAAGCCCCGGACCTTGATTGAAAAATTGATAAAGGAGAAAAAGGAAGTCTACTAGAATCACTCATTTATGAAGATTTGATGCTTGTAAGCAAGAATGGTGAGATTGAGCTTGTTGACAAGGAGAGAGCAAAACTAATGTTCAAAGTGAGGATGCGAGGAGAAAGTGGGATGGACCATCCTTTGGTCCAATGAGCATGAAAATTCCGTCCGGCTTGAAGACGTTAAACTTAGCGCTAAATGGGAGGCAACCCATTCTTTTTAAGTTTTGATGCTTTTTGTTGATTTTGGTCATGTAGGTGGATTGAGCTCGTGAGAAGAAATCATATTGAAGAAAAGAGAAGTGTTTCATGGCTTCTCCACAAGAAGACCATCAATGGAAACTACAAGGGTAAGTCTCACCAATTTTTGCAAACTTAAGTCTCAACTTGTTTCGATTTAAGTTTAGGAGGAGAGTGTGTGGTGTGACTCACTACTTGAGTGTGCTTGATATGATGATATTTTGAAGATGAGAAGTCGTCTTGTAAAAATTGGTCAATTTTAAAATTTTTCTCATGAGTTTTGGTTGGATTTTGGTATGATTGGTTATGTTGAAGTTCATGATTGTCCATATTTTTATGAAATTGTTGAGCTAATGGTGTTGTATGAGTTTTGAGTATGAATGAAGTGTAGTGGAAGCACAAATGGAGCTTGGAGCGAACGCTTTCCTTACCAAATGCCTATTGAGGGAGTACTCTACACCTTATCACTTTTAGTTGCTTGACATAATTTGATTTGGATTGATGTGATTTGCATGCTACTTCATTTGTTATGTTTTTGGGAGGTTTCCTTTTCAATAAGGTTGGTATGAATGTGAGCTTAAATGTCATGGATGATATAGAATGTGTGCTTTATTGTTAATGATGGTGATTTTTATTATTGCATGTTGTGTGTTTTTGTTGTGTTTTTTGTTTGTTGAGTCTTTATTTTATGTTTTGTGTGTTTTCTTATTTTTGTCTTGGTATGTTTGGTGGTTTGTTTAGGGAGGTTGTGAGTCATTTTTGAATATGAGTGATGACATGTTGTTGTGATAAGTAATGACAAGTTATGATTAAGAATCTCTACACTTTCGAATTGTGACATGTTTTACTTAACTTGTTCAATTTGGAGATGGATGTGGTGTAATAAGTTCCTTAAGGTTCGAGCATAAGCTTGTGAGAATTTGAGCCTCAACCGTGCATACATGGTATTTTTCTTCATGAGTGGATTGGTTGTGTTTGATAAGTTAGAACTTGCTCAAGGACTATAGGAACGAGCCCGATTAGTGGAGATTAGTGAAATGATCTAAGGCCATCCTTGTTATTCATAGTCATTGCCATATATTTTCCTACCATGAACATCATCCCTAGTCAACCACTTTGAGCCTATAAGCCTATTTATTGTGATATAAGCACACTACAAGCCTTAATTACCCACTTAAGACTTACATATTTACCATTTTGTGTGAGTGATTGAGGAGATGGTAGCTAGAAAGGATTAATTGTGCAAAACAAGAAAGGAAATGGTAATAAGCAAAAATAAAGGATGAAAAGAGCAAAACTAAGAAAATAACATGCAACCTCATAACAAGAAAATGAGCAAAGAAACAACAAAATGCTCAAGTATTTAAAAGTCAAAAGAAGGAAGCATGCATTGAAAGAAGCTCAACCCAAGGAAAGTTTATGATTAGTGCTTGTGATTCCCAAAGATAAGAAAGGAAGAAGGAAAAGTGGAGAAGTTGAGGAAGTTGATCATCTCTTCGATTACTTACACTTGATTAGTCACTCTTACCTTTATTCTTCCTACCCTACCAAAGAGCCTATCATTACATCCTTAATTAAAGACCTTTTTGATCACTAATGGAAACTTTGGTGGTTTGTGAACATAGTACACGAGCAAGCTTATAACGAGTCGAGCCAATCGATTGATGAGTGTTGATTAACCTTACCTTAAAGAGTGTTGAGTGACATTTATAAACTATGTGAGGCTTGGACTAAAAGGGACTATATTACACTATTATTCTCTTTAGATTGAACTTGTTAATTTTTCATGTTATGAGTTTAATGTTGTAGGATGACTTAGCATAAATTGTAATTCTTATTGCTATCGATGTGTTATTACTTATGTTCGTTTATTTTTTTTCCTAGGTAAAAATCACTCCTCTTAGTTTATCATTTTCGTTGTGCGAGGACGCACAACACTTTAAGTTTGGGGTGTGATGAGTGATATTTTCACCTAGATTTTAGTGTCTTTTTATGTGAGTTTTCGTATATTTTTATCCGTGTTTGTGTGTTATTTGATTGTGTTTTGTGTTTTTATTGAAATGTGTGTGAATGAGCTTAAAGGGTGGCATGTATCTCTCTAAGAACTTCTGCTGCAGTTGGTCCCATGTAGTGCAATCTGTGGCATCAAGAGTATCATACCAAGCTTCCGCCTTATCAATTAAAGAGAACTTGAATAAGGCGATCCGCCTAGCATTATCATTCGCTCCACTGCCCTTTTGAGTGTTTGCATAACCAAGAAATCTTCGGAGATGTTGATATGGATCTTCAAAGCAACATTCAAAAAAGGGATTCTTCTCTACCATGTAAATAAGAGTGGGATGTATCTCAAAATCATCATCTTCCCCCCTTGCTCCTATCAACCCCATGTTACCAATTCCATAGTTCGTGAAAATTTCACATATGGCAACATTATCCGGATTCTGCCTTGCTCTGGCCATGTTTAGCTCAATGTGTTACTTCTTCCTTTCTTTCCTTTCCTTTTTTTAGTGCACAAGTACCTCAGAAAAATTTAAGGTTAGATAGAAATAAATAATCACAAATAAAAAAAAAAAGAAAAAGAAAAAAAATCTTAATTAACTAGAAATAATAAAATCAATAATAACAGCCGTCCCCGGCAACGGCGCCATTGACTTGTTCCGTATTGTTCTCAACACACAATTTAATCCCCAAGTGTGAAGGATATCAATTGTAGTTTCGAAGGTGACCAAGTTATTATCGAACCCAAGGGACGGCGTCTTATCAATTTAATTATTATCTAAATTAATTAAGACGAAGGCAATAAGATTTGATGGATTTAATTAACAACTACTAAACAAATAATTAAAATAACAAATAAAATAAAGTATCACTCGAAGAATGCGAAAGTGGATGAAGTAGGAGAATAGGTAGCTAGCTCTAGGATAATCCAGTTTTACTCATTAATTTTTCTTCCATGTGTCAATGTCCGACTCTGCCTTGTGGAATATGGACGCATCACTAAACCATGCATATCTACTCTATAGACACAAGTAAACATGCAAGTAACACGTGTGAATAACCTCGGAGCAAGAGATATAATTTCACCCCCTTTCTAGGTACTATTAGTATCAATTATTTCCCCATAGGATTGGTACTCTAACCCGATATGATCTCCCTTTATAGGTACTATAAAATTATCCTCTTTATCCTACTTATTAACCCGAATTCAATTCAATTAACAAGTATTCATATAAGATAGTTCTAATAAGACTTCGGAATCCCTTCACTTAGAATTGTAACATAAAACCCTGCTCAACAGTGAACGCACTCAACCAATAACCATGTTATGTATTTAGACTCTACACAACGATTATTGATGCACAAAACGACTATGAGTATGGATTAAAAAGGCACAATCTTATATAAAATAAATCCACAAGTAGTGTTGTACGGAGTATACGCGTAGAAGATCAATTAATTCATAAAACCATCAAAACTCCTAGATCTACCAAAAAGTCTCTAGCCCATGGTGTTGTAGGAAACACATATGGGGGTTGGATAGATCTTACCTGGATGTCCGGAAAATACAAGATAAATTAGGAAACGAATAAACCCTAGATATGACATCTTCATGTCCTTCTCCGTCTTGAATCCTCCTCTTGGTTCTCTTCTTGATTCCACAAACGAATCTTCAAAGTGATGGATGGATGGAGGAAAGGAAGTGGATGATGGTTGGGGGGTGATCCTCCCCCCTGTGGGGTGTTGTATGTTGTGGCCTCTCTTCTTCTCTCTTGTATGATTTTTCAATCAATAATGATGTGATCTACACCCCTTTTTATACTTGTGAGTTCTCCTTGTAGGTCTTGGAAAGGACCCAAATTTAGGCATATGTCAAATTTGGTAAGAGACATGCGTTAAATTTGGTAAAAGAGATCCGGATAAATAAGGTAATTCTCGAAAATTCTCGCCAACAGCTGCGCGACTTCACGATTCTGAGCATAACTTCCTCGTCCGACCTCCAAATTGAGTGATTTTTGCGCTCACATGATCCTCTTTTCCTTGGCTTTCTCTGAATATAAAGATCTCACCAAAAATCTAAGAATTGAATCTGTAACAAGCCATGGAAAGTAGCACTGCAATTCTGTTCGGCACAGCTCGCGCGGCGTCACCACTTTGCTCATAACTTCCTCGTCCGACCTCCAATTCGGATGATCTTTACGCCAAAACGATCCTCTCTTCGGTGGGTTTACAACCATATATCACACTAACAGTTTAGAGCTCTACAACAATACATAATAATTATAAAAATTGGACGTGCGTTTTCAGCATTCTTGCACAAATTGCACCTTTTCTCCAACTTTACACTTTTAGTCATTTTTCCACCTAAAACACAACAAAACACCTCAAGTGCACCTTTATCTCACATATAATGAATATTAGACCATTGTGCTCATATAAGACTACAATATCAATCAAAAAAGTGTTAAATTGGACACTAAAACACGCTTATTTTCACTCTCATCAATCCCCCAAACTTACCCGTTGCTCGTCCCGAGGCAACAAAATAAAAATAAAGATAGAGAGAGTAAGAAAATTAGCAGGGAAACAAGGACTACGGTAAATACCCCATTCAAAATATAATTGTCCTCAACTTAGGTCATGCAACTCTCATTACATGCAATAATCAATTCATAGCTTACAAGATAAGACAATCACCACCAATTCAAATGCTCCATCAACATGTTCTCACGGGAAGTATATATCACTCGCACTCAAGTGTAAAAGATGTACACTTATGGGTTAAGGTGTTTACGCTCAGATTCAATTCAAGTGCATGCGTAACCATAAGCTTGCCAATTGTCTCAACTCTCCACCACTAAAAGTATGATTCGACAATGGGATCAAAAAGGACTTTTAATAGGATGTAATGTCGGCTCTTTGGTAAGGGTAGGAAATATATGGATAAAGTGACTCAATTAGTAGAGAATTAAAACCGGAGATCTTTTGTACTGCAGATTTTTACACTTTAAGGCTATCCAGCTTCATGCTCTTCTAATTTTCTTTTCTCTCCTTTCCTTCAAGCTCAACATTCTTTTTCTTTCCTTTCTTTTCCTTTCTTGAGGTACCAGTTTTGGGCACTACCTCTAACATCTTGGGGTACCAATTTCGGGCACTACCCCTAAGCAACTTATTTTTCAACTCATATTTTTCAACTCATAATCACTTGTACAGCTCCAAATATTTTATTCCTTCCAAACTCCATGAAAATCAATTCACACACTTTGACAGCATTTAATTCTCCACTAGATATAGGAATTTAAGGCTCAAATAGGATATCAAAGTGGCTATATTCGTAGGTTGCCAAAGAAATAAGATGTTTAGGCTCAACGGGGCTAACTATGGATATATAATTATTTGGTAGGGAATTATTTGGCTAAGTGACTCATAAATTCAAGGATGGCCTAAAATCATCTCCCATCATCTAACACACATGTAGTTTCAAGTAAAGACAAGAGGCAAGTTCTAGAATACACACAAGAACGATACTCACCAGAAAAAATATCATGCGATTATGTACTTGATCATAAGGCTCAAATTCTCACATGGTTTTAACAAGTAATAGAGCACTTTTCATGGTAAGTAATATCCCACAAGTACACATAGAACTTCATACCACAATATATCTCAAGTACACTTCCTTCATCAATTTCAAGAGCATATGCATTTTAAAGACAATTTAAACAATATAAGCTCACATGAATTACCAAGAATATAAACTCAATCCTTCACTCCATGAATTAAAAGCACATACAAAAATTAGAAAAAGGGAACGAGGGCACCTGATTTTTCTTCAATGTATGCACGAGCTCCTCGAGTCAACGCCTCAATGTAGAACTCGTCTTGCCACCTAGTTACCTTTTCTATCATCAAAGCTCAAACACACTCATCATCACAGATTCATCAATAATAAAATAGGAGAACTATAAGAAAGAATCAATTGACTATGTAAGACTCCACACACTAGAAACATCACTGAACACTAGGCAATTGCAAAAAATCGACACTTCAAAACCGATTAAAGTTTCAACATACCGCAAAAAATCAATTCCCATAACAAACATTACAAAGAAAAGATTATACTCTTGGTGCTTCAACGAAGTAATAACATCACACTCCCCCAAACTTAGTAAAAACTTAAGTTGAAACTAAGTTTGAAAAGAGATGTAATTGCCGACTAGTAAGCACCTCAAATATAAAAATTTCTTACTCACACGAAATAAATAAAGCAATAAAATGGAAGGGAAAGCCCCCAACAGGCGCTCATGTTTAACGTCGAAGAGTCACGATGGTAGAGGACGGTCTTCTCGCATCCTCACTTTCAAATACTTTCTTTCCCCTCTTCTTGTCTACACTCAACACCTCACCTTTCTTGGTAAAAAAAAAGTGATCATTGGAATTTCCTTCCTCCCATGGCTATCTAGACACCTCCTTGTCAATCTTCCACTTAAATTCAGAATCATCTGCCTTAGAAAAATCAAGATTAAACAAGTTAGAAACCACATCAATGCTCTTGCATGATTGAGTCTCCATGGGCATCTTCATGGCATGATCAAGAAAGAAAACCACATCTTCATTATCCATCTGTAGTCTAAGCTTCTCGGCTCTCAACCTCTTTGCTCTTTTCCACTTCTTATCCATTGTAAGCTCAGTATTCTGCTCATGTAATGGTACTGGAGTAACATCAACATCATGTGGAGCATTCGGCGCGGAAAACGGTGCAAAATAGTTGGGTTCGACCTGGATTCGACCAGTGGTACTGGTCGAATTGGGTACGTCGTGGTCGAATCGAGCACCTGGAAATCCATTCTCACCTTGCATGTTGGATTCGACCTGGATTCGACCAGATGGCCTGGTCGAATCGGCTCTCCCCAGGTCGAATCGGCTTTCTGGAAGATTTCTGCCCTCCGGTTCGACCTTGGTTCGACTAGATGGCTTGGTCAAACCAATTATGTCGTGGTCGAATCGTTGTCGTGATGAAACAGGGTGCTTCGCAGAGTGCGGTTCGACCTTGGTTCGACCTGATGACCAGGTCGAACCACTTCTCCCCAAGTCGAATCTGCTCACTGCATGGTCTCTGGCCTCCGATTCGACCTGGGTTTGACCAGTAGGTGTGGTCAAACCATGAGTGACGTGGTCGAACCGAGAATTTGTTAAAAAGAGTGCTCCAGATGGGGTGGTTCGACCTGGGTTCGACCAGATGGCCTGGTCGAATCGATGCCCCCCAGGTCGAATCGAGGCGCAGCTTCTGCCGGATGTCTTCCCGTAGCTAGATTCGACCTCCCCTACATGCTTCGACCTGTGGGACAGGTCGAATCATAGTGTTTTTGGTCGAATCCGCCTCCTTTCACCTCAAACTTCGACTCCGGCTTCATTGGTCCCTCGTACTGCGTTCCAAACCTTAACGTGATGGCTTTATTCTCTAATTTTTGTGTTAATTGATTCACGTTCGCGGTCATCTGCCCCATAATCAAAGTAAGCTCCTTCATCTGCTTAGATAAATCTGCATGATCAACATTCATTCTAGCTTCGATGTAGTCAACCCTTGCATCGTTCTCAGCCATGTATCGATTGAAGGTATCTTCATCACTCTTCACTTCGTGCTGCTTCATACTAGGCCCCCTTAGTGTCAACTCTGTAATATGCCTCTGCTGGGAGTCTAGTAGCTTGTTGATTTTAGCTAAACTAGAAACGATCTCATCATCCCTATTCGGCTTCACCGCTTGATGTTCAACCTGCACTACCTCGCCAAGTACATATGATCCTCTATCTCTCTCTACAAGCCAGTCACGTGTATTCATAGAGATGTCTTCGAACAACTTTTCCGCTTCAAGTGATGTCTTAGATAACATCGCTCCTCCTGATGATGCATCACTAAAAACACGCGACTCATAATCCAATCCATAGTAGAAAATACTTATGTATTCAGCCTTAGACATTCCATGCTGTGGGCACCTCCTGAGCATGTCTTTAAACCTATCCCACGCCTCATAAAATTTCTCACCCTGATTCATAACAAATCGGGTGATCTCTTGCCTCATCATTAAGATCCTTGAGGGTGGCATGTATCTCTCTAAGAACTTCTGCTGCAGTTGGTCCCAAGTAGTGCAATCTGTGGCATCAAGAGTCTCATACCAAGCTTCCGCCTTATCAATTAAAGAGAACTTGAATAAGGCGATCCGCCTAGCATTATCATTCGCTCCACTGCCCTTTTGAGTGTTTGCATAACCAAGAAATCTTCGGAGATATTGATATGGATCTTCAAAGCAACCTCCAAAAAAGGGATTCTTCTCTACCATGTTAATAAAAGCGGGATGTATCTCAAAATCATCATCTTCCCCCCTTGCTCCTATCAACCCCATGTTACCAATTCCATAGTTCGTGAAAATTTCACGTATGGCAACATTATCCGGATTCTGCCTTGCTCCGGCCATGTTTAGCTCAATGTGTTACTTCTTCCTTTCTTTCCTTTCCTTTTCCTAGTGCACAAGTACCTCAGAAAAATTTAAGGTTATATAGAAATAAATAATCACAAATAAAAGAAAAAGAAAAAGAAAAAAAATCTTAATCAACTAGAAATAATAAAATCAATGATAACAGCCGTCCCCGGTAACGGCGCCATTGACTTGTTCCGTATTGTTCTCAACACACAATTTAATCCCCAAGTGTGAAGGATATCAATTGTAGTTTCGAAGGTGACCAAGTTATTATCGAACCCAAGGGACGGTGTTTTATCAATTTAATTATTATCTAAATTAATTAAGACGAAGGCAATAAGATTTGATGGATTTAATTAACAACTACTAAACAAATAATTAAAATAACAAATAAAATAAAGTATCACTCGAAGAATGCGAAAGTGAATCAAGTAGGAGAATAGGTAGCTAGCTCTAGGATAATCCAGTTTTACTCAATAATTTCCCTTCCATGTGTCAATGTCCGACTCTGCCTTGTGGAATATGGACGCATCACTAAACCATGCATATCTACTCTATAGACACAAGTAAACATGCAAGTAACACGTGTGAATAACCTCGGAGCAAGAGATATAATTTCACCCCCTTTCTAGGTACTATCAGTATCAATTATTTCCCCCTAGGATTGGTACTCTAACCCGATATGATCTCCCTTTATAGGTACTATAAAATTATCCTCTTTATTCTACTTATTAACCCGAATTCAATTCAATTAACAAGTATTCATATAAGATAGTTCTAATAAGACTTCGGAATCCCTTCACTTAGAATTATAACATAAAACCCTGCTCAACAGTGAACGCACTCAACCAATAACCATGTTATGTATTCAGACTCTACACAACGATTATTGATGCACAAAACGACTATGAGTATGGATTAAAAAGGCACAATCTTATATAAAATAAATCCACAAGTGGTGTTGTACGGAGTATACACGTAGAAGATCAATTAATTCATAAAACCATCAAAACTCCTAGACTACCAAAAAGGCTCTAGCCCATGGTGTTGTAGGAAACACACATGGGGGTTGGATAGATTTTACCCGGATGTTCGGAAAATACAAGATAAATTAGGAAACGAATAAACCCTAGATATGGCGTCTTCATGTCCTTCTCCATCTTGAATCCTCCTCTTGGTTCTCCTCTTGATTCCACAAACGAATCTTCAAAGTGATGGATGGATGGAGGAAAGGAAGTGGATGATGGTTGGGGGGTGATCCCCCCCTGTGGGGTGTTATATGTTGTGGCCTCTCTTCTTCTCTCTTGTATGATTTTTCAATCAATAATGATGTGATATACACCCCCTTTTATACTTGTGAGCTCTCCTTGTAGGTCTTGGAAAGGACCCAAATTTAGGCATATGTCAAATTTGGTAAGAGACATGCGTTAAATTTGGTAAAAGAGATCCGGATAAATAAGGTAATTCTCGGAAATTCTCGCCAACAGCTGCGCGACTTCACGATTCTGAGCATAACTTCCTCGTCCGACCTCCAAATTGAGTGATTTTTGCTCTCACGTGATCCTCTTTTCCATGGAAAATAGCACTGTAATTCTGTTCGGCACAGCTCGCGCGGCGTCACCACTTTGCTCATAACCTCCTCGTCCGACCTCCAATTTGGATGTTCTTTACGCCAAAACAATCCTATCTTCGGTGGCTTTCCAACCATATATACACCAATAGTTTCGAGCTCCACAACAATACAGAATAATTATAAAAGTTGGACGTGCGTTTTCAGCATTCTTGCACAAATTGCACATTTTCTCCAACTTTACACTTTTTGTCATTTTTCCACCTAAAACACAACAAAACACCTCAAGTGCACCTTTATCTCACATATAATGAATATAAGACCATTGTGCTCATATAAGACTTCAATATCAATCAAAAAGGTGTTAAATTGGACACTAAAACACGCTTATTTTCACTCTCATCAGGAAGGAAGGAAATCACCATTGAAGTGACATCAAGGGAGTTTCCATTCATTGCTTGTATTAAACCTCCTAGTTTCATTATGTTTTGTAAGGATCTTAATGTCTATGTTCATTTCCTTCTTAATATGGTAGGCTAATCTCCCTTGTGAGATTAGCAACATGATAGTTATTGGATAATTTTGGAGATTTGTATATTTGAATTCATATGTTGATTGGATCTATGATTTTCTACCATTGATTATTAATTGCTTGAATTGTATTGATGATTTGTGTGTTTAGTTGTTCTAGTTATGTGATTAGATTGAGAAATCAATTATATGCTTAGGATAATTAAGTGAATCATTTCATCAAACACTTCATGTGCATTATAGATTGTGAAGAGATTGAGAAGTCCTTCATAGTTTAGAACCCTTTGGTAGAACATGTGATTGGTTTGATAGAGAGATTGATTAATTGTGTGAAGGGACTCTCATTTAAGCTTAGTACCTAGTTGGAATTGTTTAAGTGAGAACCAATCCATTGAGCTATTTGATATTCATATCCTATCCATCTCGAGAGGGAGTTTAGGTGATATTAGTGTTGGCCCTTAGTCTTCAATCCATGATACATATGAATTTGATACATAATTCCTAGAATTACCACTTCTTGATTGTTGTTAATCTCATTTTTAATCAATTTGGTAAACCACTTTCCATCTATCCATCTTGTTCGTTTGATCATTGCTTGTTCACTTGCATTGATTGATTTATTTCTTGTTTGATCACCCCTCCATTGATATCCGTCTCTATAAATTACAATGAACGTGAGATCGCTTGAGCTCTAGTGCCGTCCTCCCTGAGGTTTGATAATTTTTAGTTGGTCATACCACTAAACTATGGCTAAACAAATGGTCCTGTCCCTGAAAACGATACTTCAATAACACCCAAAAAGACAAGAAACAAGCAGTTGACTAGCATTTCCTGTACTCTACTCAAGACTTCAAGCATCCATGCTTCATCAACAACATATCATCTCAACAACCATCATCAAACACCACTTGCATTTCAACATGCTCAAAACTACTTCAATTACATCTTCCTCAACATTCAAACACAGCCATACAAGCATGCCTTCAACTTATTCAAGCAATTCACATGAGTTTCAACAAGTTAAAACATGAACTCCTCAAATTTCATGAACAATTCAACCAAACCAACATGCTTATTCTCATAAACGCACAATACCATTGATCAATTCACATAAACACTCAAGTTCAATCAATAATCAAGCATTCTCAAACCAATGAACATGAATTCATATGAATCAAATCAAAATATCAACATTCACCATGAAATTCAACCAACATCAACATCAATCCTCTTACCCACAAGGAATTGCATATACTAAGCTTCAATCCTAGAGTAATTGAGTTGAGAAAACATACCTTTAGCTCTTCCCATGGCAAAAGAACAATCCCACACACAAAACAACCAAAAATCGCGACTGGAACCCTAACTTGCGACGATACTTGCCCAAATCCGCGACCAAATCGAAAATTAAAGGTTTAGTGTGGTGTAATCAGTGCGAAATTGAGTGTAATTGAAGAATTGGTGCAAGGGTGTAGTGATTCAGTTAAAGTTCGAGGAAGGGTGAAGTGAAAAAGTGACCGAACCCTCTTCAAAATCGAACTTAAAACATATTACCTGGCTTGGTTCGACCTGGGTTTGACCTGTTTAAACAGGTCGAACCAGGAACGTCGTGGTCGAACCACCCTACTGATGAATTCTCCTGTTGGTTCGACCTACGTTCGATCTATTTGGACAAGTCGAACCAGAACGCCTCAGGTCGAACCTACCTTCTGTAAGTTTCAAGTTACCAGTTCGACCTGGGTTTGACCTGTTGAACAGGTCGAACCAAGAACGTCGTGGTCGAACCACCTCACTGGACAATTTATCACCACGGTTCGACCTCCTTCAGATGGGTTCGACCTCCTGGAACAGATCGAACCCTCCCTGTCTTGGCCGAACCAACCCTATGAATTCATTCCCTACACACTTCAAGCTTCAAAACAAATCATTAAGGAACAACTAGAGCACAACTTCATCAAAAATAGCTTCCAAAAATAGCATTCATGCATATCTCCGTATAGAATATAACCAAACACCACCGAACATTAGGCAAGTTGTAAAAAATAGACATACCAAAACCGGTTAAAATTTTTAAAATATGCCGCAAAAACCAACTCCCCTAACAAACGCTACAAAGAAAAAATTATATATCCGGTGCTCATCGAGGTAAGTACATCACACCCCCCAAACTTAGTAGAAACTAAAAGTGAAACTAAGTTTGCAAAAAGATGTAATTGCCGAATGGTAAGCACTTTCAATATAAAAATATCTTACTCACACAAAAGAAATAAAGTAATAAAACGGGAGGGAAAGCCCCCAACAGGCGCTCATGTTTAACATCGGAGAGTCACGACGGTACCAACTCAGGTCAAGGTATCCACATAGATGACACACACATCATCCGGCGACCTATAATGCTTCAAACGATGTCCATTTGCCGTAATAATGTCTCCATCCTTGTCAATGAGCTCAAAACTCCCCCCTCCTAAGGCTCGATGAATCATGAACGGTCCCGTCCACTTCAACTTCAACTTGCCTGCAAAAAGCTTTAAACGAGAGTTAAAGAGTAATACCTCATCCCCTTGCTTGAACTCCTTGTACGAGATCTTCGAATCATGCTACCTCTTCATCCTTTCTTTATAGATCTCTGAATTCTTGTACGCACGACTCCGAAACTCATCCAATTGATTAATGTGAGTCATCCTCAACTCTTTCACATCCTTAAGAGTCAAGTTCAAGCTTCGCAAAGCCCAAAACTCTTTGTGTTGAATCTCTACAGGTAAGTGGCACGGCTTCCCATAGATAATCTGATACGGTGACATATCCAACACCGTCTTGTACGCGATCCGGAACCCCCATAAGACATCATCGAGCTTCAAAGCCCAATCCTTTCTATTGGTTCCTATCACCTTCTCTAGAATCTGTTTGACTTGACGGTTGGAGACCTCCGCTTGCCCATTCGCTTGAGAATGATAGGGTGTAGTAACCCTATGCTTAACACCATACCCTTTAAGCACCTTCTCAAGAAACTTATTGACGAAGTGCGTACCTCCATCATTAACTAGTGCTCTAGGGACTCCATAGCGGGCAAAGATATATTTTTTCAAGAAAGATATAACAATTTTCGAATCATTCAAGTGAGTAGGAATCGCTTCCACCCACTTAGAAACATAATCCACAGCAAGAAGAATGTAGAGAAATCCATTAGATGGGGGAAAAGGCCCCATAAAATCGATACCCCACACATCAAAAATCTCGACCACTATGCTTGGCTGAAGCGGCATCTCGTCTCTCCTACCAATGTTCCCCATGCAATGACATCTATCGCAAGATGCCACATAGATCTCACAATCCTTGAACAACGTAGGCCAATAAAGAGCGGACTGTAGTACCTTGGCTGCCGTCTTTTGAGCGCCGAAGTGCCCTCCGTTAGGTTGTGCATGGCAAAACTCGAGAACACTCTCCATCTTCATCTCGGGCACACACCTACGGACGATAGAATATGTGCAAATCTTGTACACAAACGGATCGTACCATATGAAGGTCTCAACATCCCTCTTGAATTTGGCAAGTTGATATCGGTTGAGATCCCTTGGAATTTCTCCCATGGCAATATAGTTAACATAATCCGCATACCATGGATCAACTCCTTGTGCAGCAACCACACATGCTCGCTCAGCCCCTTCAGCAAACACGGCCATGATCTTTTCATCCGGGAACATCTCCCCAATATACTCGAAAAAATTATCACAATGCTCCCTAGTCTCCAACCTCAAAAGGTGATCCGCCAACACATTATCAGAACCTTTCTTATCCCAGATCTCCATGTCAAACTCTTGAAGTAGAAGAATCCACCTTATGATCCTAGGCTTCGTCTCCTTCTTCTCCATCAAGTACCGAATCACTGAATAATCCGTGTACATAATAGTCTTCATGCCAACCAAATACTGACGAAACTTATCAAATATTGCCATCATGCATCTCTGAAAAGTAGCAGGAACATTACACAACCCAAATGGCATCTTCCTAAAAGTAAAGGTCCCGTAGGGGCAAGTAAAAGTGGTCTTTTCTTGATCCTCGGGGACAATCATGATTTGGTTGTACCCCGAGTACCCATCCAAGAAACAATAAAACTCATACCCTGCAAGATGATCTAACATTTGATCCATGAAAGGAAGGGGAAAATGGTCCTTACACGTGTTCTCATTCAACTTCGTATAATCTACACATGTACGCCATCCCGTAGGAATCCTTGTGGCTATCGCTTCTCCATCCTCAGCTTTTACTACAGTCATGACCCCCTTTTTAGCAACTACATGCAATGGACTCACATGGGGACTATCATTAATAGGATATATGATTCCAGCATCCAACCACGTAAGGATTTGCTTCCTAATCACCTCTTGAATCGCGGGGTTAACCCTCTGCTGATTCTGAACACTTGCCTTGGCCTCATCCAACAATATAATCCTATGCATGCAATAAGAAGGACTAATTCCTTTCAAATCCTCAAGAGACCAACCAATAGCAGACTTATACTTCCTAAGAACATTCAATAACTCCTCGAGTTGATCATCATCAAGAGAAGAAGATACAATTACCGGATATTTTTCATTGTCGCCAAGGAAGGCGTACTTCAAGTGTTCCGGCAGTAGTTTCAACTCCTCTTTCCTCTCTTCCATTGGAGTGCTCTCTTTATCCAAATGCAAGTATTTCCTAGTCCATTTGACTTCTTCCACCTTAGTTCTTTCCGATTCATACCTGTCATCACCCAAAGCAAGTAAGTTTTCAAGAAATTCAATACATACCTCGTTGGAGAGACCATCAACCTCCGTAGTGGGAGAAGTAAGAGACTCCATCAAACATGTCTCAAGAGGATCCTTCGACAGAATCAGGGACACGTCCTCCTTCACAATCTCCTCCACCACGTCAATACTATGACACTGAGACTCCATGGGCATCTTCATTGCTTTGTCCAAGTTGAAAAGAACTTCTTCTTTGTCCATCCGCAGTCTGAGCTCTCCTTTTTGAACATCAATCATAGCTCCAGCAGTAGCAAGGAAAGGTCTCCCCAAGATTAAAGGGATATTATCCTTGTCATCATCCATCTCTAGCACAAGAAAGTCCACCGAAAAGACTAGCTTCTCCACTTTGATGAGTACGTCTTCAATAATCCCTTTTGGAAACGTCATCGACATGTCCGCCAATTGGAGAGCCACTGTTGTAGGGGTTAACTCCCCCAAACCAAGCCTCTGAAAGATAGACAATGGCATCAAATTGATGCTTGCCCCTAAATCGCACAAAGCTCGCCGTGCCGGCCCCTTCCCGATCTCACATAGAATAGTAAAGCTCCCCAGATCCTTCATCTTTTGTGGCAACTTTCTCTGAATGATCGAGCTGCAATTCTCCGATGAATTCACCATTTCAACCCCTGTCAAACTTCTCTTTTTCAATAATATGTCTTTAAGAAACCGGGCATAGTAAGACATCTCCATTATTGCTTCCGAGAAAGGAATGCTCAAGCTTATCTTGCTCATGATCTTTGAAAACCTCTTGAACTTCTCTTCCAATCCCTTCTTCACGAGCTTGTAAGGAAACGGCAGAGGTATCTTTGTTTTGGGAATCCCCCATTCATCACGATCAACCTTCTCCGCTTTCTCTTTTTCGGCTCTCAATTGCTTGGCTCTCTCCTACTTTTTCTCAGCTATAATCTCTGTACTTTGCTCATTCTAAACCACTGGAGTAGCATCAACATAATTGAGAGTGTTTGGAGTAGCAACAGGCATATTCTGGACAGTTTCGACCAGGGTTCGACCTGTGGAACAGGTCAAACCAGGCACGTAATGGTCGAACCATCCGTCGGGAAGGCTACTTTTGCTCTGAAATTCAGGTTCGACCTGGGTTCGACCTGTTTGATAGGTCGAACCACTGCCCCCCAGTTTGAACTGACCTACTGTACTCCTTTGGACCTCCGGTTTGACCAAGGTTCGACCTGTTGGATAGGTCAAATCATCCCCATCGTGGTCAAACAGTTGCTGCGACAAAACAGGGTGCTCCAAGCTGTGCGGTTTGACCTGGGTTCGACCTGTTGAATAGGTCAAACCATGTCTGTCATGGTCGAACCGGTGTTCTGGAAAAATAGAGTGCTCTAAATGGTGTGGTTCGACCTGGGTTCGACCTATTTGAAAGGTCGAACCGTTTGTATGTTGGTCGAACCGCTGCTGCTTCACCTGCGGATCATGTCCAGTGTACTGGTTCGACCTTCCCTGTGTGTTTCGACCTTTAATGTTGGTCAAACCATGATCGAACCTTGCCCTAGACATGTTCGCCTTCAATTCCGGCCTCATTGGCCACTCGTACTGCGTTCTCGACCTCAGTGTGATGGCATTACACGACTTAGGATTCTCAATACTCTGAGACGGAAACTTTCCTTTCTCCACAGATTGAGTCAATGGGTTCACATTCTCCGCAATTGTTCCCATCAACAACATAAGGTCTCTAACTTGAGTGGACAAATCCTTGTGATGATCATCGATCTTCTTCTCAAGTTTGACCTCAAGGCGGCTCACTCTTTCATCATTCTTCGCCATATACCTGTTCACAGTATCCTCAAAACCCGGTTTCCCTTCTTCCACCTTAGCACCCGGATCAACACCTATCGGAGGTTGAACTGTATTGTTCGGATTGCTCCATGAAAACTCTGGCCTCCTTTGTTGTTTTTGATAACCACCAGGGGGACCACGATTATTGGAATTTCCTCGATAGTTACCTTGGTAGTTCCGGTTTCCTTGATCTGAATACCTAGTCCCTTGAATACTCTGACCCATGGCGTAATTTACCTTTTCCAACTCCTCTTGGATTGTTCCATCATTCATTACTTCTTGCTGCATGATTGGTAAGCACTGAGATATATCACTGATTTGCTTCTTTTGGGACTCAAGTAGCTTGTTGATAGACGACAAGGTAGAGACGATCTCATCTTCTCTACTCGTTTTCACCATTACATGTTCAACCTGAGCTACCTTCCCAAGGACATAAGTACCTCGAATTCATCGAAATATCTTCAAACAACTTCTCGGCCTCTACGGATGACTTGGTAAGCAATGCTCCATTAGAAGAAGCATCCAATAACACTCGTGAATCACAGTCCAATCCATTGTAGAATATACTGATATATTGAGCTTTAGACAGCCCATGTTGAGGACACTTCTGAAGCATGTCCTTGAATCTGTCCCACGCTTCATGAAACTTCTCTCCTCCACCGATAGCAAATTAGTTAATGTCTTGCTTCATCTTAAACACCTTTGAAGGTGGCATGTACCTCTCCAAGAACCTTAACTTTAATTGCTCCCAAGTGGTGCACTCAACTGCGTTTATAGTATCGTACCAATCTCTCGCCTTTTCAGTAAGTGAGAATTGAACAAAAGGATCTTCCTAGCATCTTCATGATCTCCTGCGTCCTTTTGAGTACTTGCATAGCCCAAGAACTTGTTTAGATGCTGCTGCGGATCCTCGAAAGACCCTCCTGAAAAGGAGTTCCTTTCTATCATGCTAATAAGAGCGGGTGTAGATCGAAATCCGCATTAGCCCCCCTCGCTCCTAGAAGCCCAAAGTGTCCAGCCTTGTTATTCTTGAAGACTTCACGGATGGCCAGATTATCCGGATTGGCCCTTTCGTTGGCCATGTCGACTTCCTCTGCTGCTGCGTTTAGATCAACCACAGTTTCAGTCACTTCCGAGTTCGGTTCGTCAACTTCAACTCCAAAATTCAGAGCTTCAGTTGGTTCTTCTTTCTTATTCTTGCTCTTCTTCTTCTTCTTCTTCTTCTTCTTCTTCTTCCTCGATGACGCTCCGATCTCAGGATTGTATGGTTCTAATTCACCTTTCTTTGATCTCGTGAGCATACACCTGAAAAGAACTAAAATTAAAACAGCAGAACAAGATAAATAGCCCTAATACACTAGAAATAACAAAAGATATTTTAAGCCGTCCCCGGCAACGGCACTAGAAACTTGATGGGCATTTTCTCAACACACAATTTTAATCCCCAAGTATGAAGGATATCAATCGTAGTTTCGAAGGTGATCAAGTTAAATATCAAATCCACGGGACGGATAAATATCACTTTAGTTATATTCTAGAAAATTATGACTATGTGGAAAATTGTAGTTGATGGTTTTTAAAACTAAATAATAACTATGAGTTAAAATAGTAATTCAATAACAAGAACAAGAGAAAAGTGGTTGTGATCAAATAATATAATAGGTAGTTCGTCAGGCCATCCAGTTTTATTCATTAATTTATACTTTCGTGTGTCAATATCCTACTCTGCCTTGTGGAATATGGACGCATCACTAGACCATGCAAATCTACTCTATAGACACAAGTAAATAAGCGTTTGACACGTGTGAATATCCTCAGAGCAAGACGTATATTTTACACCCATTTCTAGGTACTATCATAATCAAGTATTTCCCGTGCACTTAGTACTCTACCCCGATTTGATCTCCCTTTATAGGTACTATAAAGTTATACTCTTTATCCTACTTATTAACCCGAATATGATTCAATTAACAAGTATTCATATAAGATAGTTCTAATAAGACTTCGGAATCCATTCACTTAGAATTATAACAATAAACCCTGCTCAACATTGAACACACTCAACCAATAACCATGTTATGTATTCAGACTCTACACAACGATTATTGATGCACAAAACAACTATGAGTATGGATTAAAAACGTGCAATCTTATATGAAATACACCACAAGTAGTGTTGTACGGAGTATACACATGAAATACAAAACAACTCATGAAACCTTCATAACCCTAGAACTACCGAAACGGCTCTAGCCCATGATTGATCTAGGAATAATCATGGTTAGATGGACCAATCTTTCTTGAATCTCCAGCGGAACCTCTGTCACAGCTCCTCTGGAAGATAGAAGATCGTCTCCTCTCTCTAATCCACGTCTCCTTGTCTCTTCTTATGCTTCACGATCATAAGCTCTCTTTTCTGGACTGCATGAGCCTCCTTTTATACTTGTGATCACGTCTTTAGGGCTTGAAATGGGCTTTTTAAGTGATCTCACGCGTTTATGCCTCGAAAATCTGAATAAGGTAAGTTTCCGTGCACTGGTTCGACCTCAGCAAACAAGTCGAACCACTGGCCGCAGGTCGAACTACAGGTCAAACCCTGCTACTGGAAGTATTCTGCACATGGTTCGACCTCTTGTACAGGTCGAACCACTCCTTCTTGGTTGAACCCCAGGTCGAACCGCACCACTGGACAATTTCTGCTCCTGATTCGACCAACTGTCAGGTCAAACCCTCACGTCGTGGTCGAACCCTTCTTCTCGCGAACTAGTTCGACCATGGTTCGACCTGATGAACAGGTCGGACCATTGAGTCATGGTCGAACCCTCTTCCGTAAGGTCCGTACACCTGGTTCGACCTGCTGGAGAAGTCGAACCCTCCTCCAACAGGTCGAACCCTCCTCTTTCTTGGGCGGTTCGCATGGCTTCGACTCCGTCTCTTTGATTCTTGGCACTTTCACTCCAATTTCGCTATTAAAACCACTCAAAAAGCTCCACTAACACCTGATTCATGCTAATTCAAAATATATATAGGTTTTCCACCTATTTCACCTTCAAAACTCTCCAAAACTAGCACAAAACATGATGCTAATCTCGTGAATTTACACATTCATCAGTGGCTTTTTAAGTCCGCTGCCTGGTAGCCTTTATATACTATACAACTGGGCCACTATTACACATGCAATCTTATTAATTTAAACAAGTATAGCTTGCATCACACATATCATTCATGCAAAACATCACTTAATCATATAACCATTCGGAGTACTAAGTTATCTAGCTCACAAGACAAGTGTTTACTCTCTTACTCAAGTGAGTGAGGCACTTCTTAGGCTAGTATAAACGCTCAAATTCAATCCATACTCACGCGTAACCATAAGCTTGGCAAATGTCTCAAAAATCAACTCACAATCAACTTATTACTAGGATCACAAAGGACTTGTTTTTGGGTAGTAATGTTGGCTCTTTGGAAAGAGTAGGAAAATTTGGATACAGTGACTTAAGACACTAGTAGAGAGTTACCTTAGAGGTTCTTTCTTTCTTCATTCAGCTTCATATTCTCCTCCAATTCTTCTCTTTCACTTGCAATTTTGAATTTCCTTCTCTTTCTTGCATCAACATCATTCTTCTTTGGATAACTCGGGTACCGGTTGCAGGCACTACCCTTCTTCTTATATATAGGCAATCAGCTACTTTTTAAGCTTCAAGCCCCATGTATAAGCAATTCGGGGTACCAGTTTCGGGCACTACCCCTAAACAAAATTTAACCATATACTCCTCATTCTTCTTCATTCAACCACATTCTATCTTCCTTCATCTTCTTAAAACACCTAATCTCCTCAACTCTCTACCAATGAATAGGATAAATACGGCTCAAGTAAAGGTTCATAAGGCTAATTAGTTTGGCTACCAAAGAAAAAGTTTTTATCGGCTCAACGGGGCAACCAAAGGTTTATATGATCATTGGGAAGATAAAATTTGGCTAAGTAACTTAATTACACAATAATGGCCTAAGATCATGTCCTAACAATTCATCAATTATAAGTTTCACATAAGACTCCAAGCCAAGTTCTAGAATACGTTCATATGAATGATTCTCTCAAGAATAAACTATCATGATCAAACATGATAAAAAGGCTCAAATCCTCACATAGGTAAATAGAATCCCTAAGTACTCCTCATAGCACATAATCAAGATCAATTCCACAAGAACTCTACATACTTATCAACTATACATGCTCCTCATCAATGGAAATTAACACATGAACATATGAATGCACAAAAATCAACTCATATATCAAATCAAATCATATAAGCTCCTCATCAGCCCAACTCATGCAACATAGAAGAACTGGGTTAAGAACACATTTTCCTGGCTCAATTTGGCCTGGATTCGTCCTGTTGAAAAGGTCAAATCAACTTCATCGTGGTCGAATTGACCTTCTGGACACTTCCGCCTTCGGTTCATCTTAGGTTTGACCTACTGACCAGGTCGAACCAGATCGGCTCAGGTCGAACCACCTTACTGTAAGTTTCAGGTCACCAGTTCGACCTTGGTTCGACTTATGGAACAGGTCGAACCAAGAACGTCGTGGTCGAACCGATCTTCAGGAATTTTGCTGGCCCTGGTTCGACCTTGGTTCGAGTTGATCTTCTGGTCGAACTGTTTTGCTTGAGGTCGAACCATCTCTCTGGACAACTTTTGCACCTCGATTCGACTTCCTCTACTGGGTTCAACCTCCTGGCTTGGTCGAACCGATCCCGTGAAGCTTCAAAACCGAGTGTTTAAAAAATGAGTGTTCTTCAATCCCTACACACTTCAAAACGAATCATTAGGTACCAACTAGAGCACAACTTCATCAAAAATTATTTCTTAAAAATAACATTCATGAGTAACTCCGCAACTACACAAAACACGGAACAAAACCCACTAAACATTAGGCAAGTTACAAAAAATTGACACATAAAAACCGATTAAAGTTTTAAATATGCCGCAAAAAATTAACTCCCCTAACAAACTTCACAAAGAAAAGATTATACTATCGGTTCTTATTGAGGTAAGTACATCACACCCCCCCAAACTTAGTAGAAACTGTAGACGAAACTAAGTTTGCAAAGAGATGTAATTGCCGATAAGTAAGCACTTCAAATAAAATTTTTTTTTACTCACACAAAAGAAATAAAGCCATTAAAATGGAAGGAAAAGCCCCCAACAGGCGCTCATATTTAACGTCAGAGAGTCACAATGGAATACTGCTTTGAAGACTACTTGATCAGAGGACGGTCTTGTTGCATCCTTACCTTCCAATACTTTCTCCCCCTCTTATCATCCAAACTTACCACCTTACCTCTCTTAGGCACCATATGATCAGTAGAATCTCCTTTCTCAAGCTTTCTCTTCACATTCCTGTCAATCTTCCACTCAATTTCGGAATTATTCCCATCACCATCAAGATCAAAGACATGATAAAATTGATCACAAAATAAAGAACGAGAGAAAGGATTTTCAAATTTGTGGATATCCGGTGGTAAGTTAGGAGGCTTCAAGTAGGCATCATCTTCTCTTCCTTGGTCTACATTGAGCACGGCACGTTTCTTGGTCACAAAAATATGATCATTAGAATTACCTTCATCCCATGGCCGTGTAGACTCCTCCCTCTTTTCTTCCATCGGAGTGCTCTCTCTCTCCAACGGCAAGTACTTCCTAGTCCCTTTCACTTCTTCAGCCTTAGGTTTCTCCAATTCATACCTGGCATCACCCAAAGCAAGTAAGTTTTCAAGATAATCAATACATTTCTCATTAGAAAGACCATCAAGCTCCGTAGTGGGATAAGTAGGAGACTCCATCAAGCATGTCTCAAGAGGGTCCTTAGACAGTATCAAAGATATATCTTCCTTCACAATCTCCTCCACCACATCAATACTATTACATTGAGACTCCATAGGCATCTTCATTGCTTTGTCAAGATTGAATAGGACCTCTTCTTTATCCATCCGCAACTTGAGCTCCCCCTTTCGCACATCAATCATGGCCCCAGCGGTAGCAAGGAAAGGTCTCCCCAAGATTAAAGGGATATTATCCTTGTCATCATCCATCTCTAGCACAAGAAAATCCATAGGAAATACTAGTTTCTCCACTTTGATGAGAACATCTTCAATGATACCTTTCGGAAACGTCATCGACCTGTCCGCCAATTGTAGAGCAACTGTTGTAGGAGACAACTCCCCCAAACCAAGCCTCTGAAAGATAGACAATGACATCAAATTGATGCTTGCCCCTAGATCGCACAAAGCTCCTCGTGCTGGCCCTTTTCCAATCTCACACAAGATAGTGAAGCTTCCCGGATCCTTCATCTTTTGTGGCAGCTTCTTTTGGATGATCGAGCTGCAATTTTCAGACAAGTTCACCATTTCAACTCCATTCAAATTCCTCTTCTTCAACAATATGTCCTTAAGAAATCGGGCATAGTATGTCATCTCCATTATTGCTTCCGAGAAATGAATGCTCAAACTTATCTTGTTCATGATTTCTAAAAATCTCTTGAACTTCTCTTCCAATCCCTTCTTCACGAACCTATAAGGGAACGGCGGAGCTATCTTTGTTTTTGGAATACCCCATTCATCATGTTCAACCTTCCCCGCTTTATCATTCTCGGCTCTCAATCGCTTAGCTCTCTCCTACTTCTTCTCTGCTATAATATCTGTGTTTGTTCATTCTGAACCACTGGAGTAGCATCCACATCATAGAGAGCGTTTGGTGTTACAATAGGCATGTTTCAGATGGATTCGACCTTGGTTTGACCTGATGAACTGGTCGAACTAGGTACATAATGGTCGAATCGATCATCTGGAAGACTGATCTCTTTCTGAAATTGAGGTTCGACGTGGGTTCGACCTATTTGGTAGGTCAAACCACTGCCCCCTAGGTCGAACCGGCCTACTGTACTCTTTCTGCCCTCCGGTTCGACCAAGGTTCGACTAGATAGATTGGTCGAACCATGTCCGTCGTGTTCGAACCGTTGCTGGTCCAAGTTGTGTGGTTCGAATTGGGTTCGACCTTCTGTCCAGGTCGAACCATCCTTGCTTTGGCCGAACCGATCATCTGGAAAAACAGAGTGCTCTGAATGGTCTAGTTCGACCATGGTTACACCTATAGGTCAGGTCGAACCAGCTGCAGGTTGGCCGAACCGATGCTGCAATGCCTCCTGATTGTGTCCAGAGCTCTGGTTCGACTTCCCCTATGTGGTTTAACCAACTGTGTTGGTCGAACCCTAGTCGAATCGCGGCCTGGACATGTTCAAATTTGATTTCGGCCTCATCGGTCCCTCATACTGTGTTTCAGACCTCAATGTAATGGCGTTGCAAGTCTTTGGATTCTCAATACTTTGAGACGGGAGCTTCCCTTTCTCAATAGTTTGAGAGAGCTTGTAAATACTTCCTGCCATCTTCCCCATCAACAATGTAAGGTCCCTCACTTGCTTGGACAAATCCTCATGGTTTGCATCAATCTTCTTTTCTAACTTGGCCTCAAGACGATCCACTCTAGCATCATTCCTAGCCATGTACTTGTTCACCGTATCCTCAAAACTTGGCTTTCCTTCTTCCACTTTTGCACCCGGATCAACACCCATCGGAGGTTGAATTGCATTGTTAGGATTACTCCATGAAAACTCCGGCCTTCTAGGCTGTTGATAATTACCCGGGGGACCACGGTTGTTGTAGTTCCCTTAGTAATTTCGGTTCCCCTGATTTTGAAACCTTGTTCCTTGAATACTTTGGCCCATAGTATAGTTTGCTTCTTCCATATCCTCTTGGATCGGCCCCTCATTCGTAACTTCCTGCTGCATGATTGGTATGCGCTGAGATATATCGCTGATTTGCTTTTACTGGGACTCAAGTAGCTTGTTGATATTCGACAAGCTAGAGACGATCTCATCTTCTCTACTTGTTTTCACCATAACATGTTCAACCTTAGCCACTTTTCCAAGGATGTAAGTACCTCTAACTCTATCAGTTGGCCAATCCCTCGAATTCATCGAAATATCTTCAAACAACTTCTCGGCCTCTGCGGATGACTTAGTAAGTAGTGCTCCATTAGAAGAAGCATCCAATAACACACTTGAATCATAGTCCAATCCATTGTAGAATATGCTGATATATTGAGCTTTAGATAGCCCATGTTGAGGACACTTACGAAGCATGTCCTTGAATCTATCCCACACTTCATGAAACTTCTCTCTTCCATCGATAGCAAATTGGTTAATCTATCCCAAGACGTGGAGATGTAGAGTTGAGAGGAGAGCGATCTTCCATCATCCGGAGGGGCTATGACAGAGTTCCGCTGGAGGTTCTAGTAAGATCGGTCCATCTAACCATGATTGCTCTTAGATCAATCATGGGCTAGAGCCGCTTCGGTAGTTCTAAAAAAGAAGATTGATGCAAACCATGAGGATTTGTCCAAGAAAGTGAGGGACCTTACATTGTTGATGGGGGAGATGGTAGGAAGTATTAACAAGCTCTCTCAAACGATTGAGAAAGGGAAGCTCCCGTCTCAAAGTATTGAGAATCCAAAGTCCTGCAACGCCATTACGTTGAGGTTTGGAACACAGTACGAGGGACCGATGAGGCCGAAATCAAATTTAAACATGTCCAGGCAGCGATTCGACCAGGGTTCGACCAACACAGTTAGTCGAACCACACAGGGAAAGTCGAACCAGAGCTCTGGACACTATCAGGAGGCATTGTAGCATCGGTTCGACCAACATGCAGCAGGATCGACCTGGCCTACAGGTCGAACCATGGTCAAACTAGACCATTCGAAGCACTCTGTTTTTCCAGATGATCGGTTCGGCCAAAGCAAGGATGGTTCAACCTGGACAGAAGGTCGAACCCATATCGAACCTCACAACTTGGAGCACCCTATTTTGTCACAGCAATGGTTCGACCACGATGGACATGGATCGACCAATCTATCTGGTTGAACCTTGGTCAAACCGGAGGGCAGAAAGAGTATAGTAGGCCATTTCGACCTAGGGGGTAGTGGTTCGACCTACCAAACAGGTCGAACCCACGTCTAACCTCGATTTCAGAAAAGAGCAGTCTTTTAGACGATCAGTTCTACCATTACGTACCTGGTTCGACCTGTTCATCAGGTCGAACCCATCTGAAACATGCCTATTGTTACACCAAACGCTCTCTATGATGTGGATGCTACTCCAGTGTTTCAGAATGAACAAAACACAGAGATTATAGCAGAGAAAAAGTGGGAGAGAGCCAAGCGGTTGAGAGCCGAGAAGGATAAAGTGGGGAAGGTTGAACATGATGGTTGGGGTATTCCCAAAACAAAGATACCTCCCCCGTTCCCTTATAGGTTCGTGAAGAAGGGATTGGAAGAGAAGTTCAAGAGATTTTCAGAGATCATGAACAAGATAAGCTTGAGCATTCCTTTCTCGGAAGCAATAATGGAGATGCCATACTATGCCCGATTTCTTAAGGACATATTGTTGAAGAAGAGGAGTTTGAATGGAGTTGAAATGGTGAACTTGTCTAAAAATTGCAGCTCGATCATCCAACAGAAGCTGCCACAAAAGATAAAGGATCAAGGAAGCTTCACTATCTTGTGTGAGATTGGAAAAGGGCCGGCACGACGAGCTTTGTACGATCTAGGGGCAAGCATCAATTTGATGCCATTGTCTATCTTTCAGAGGCTTGGTTTGGGGGAGTTGTCTCCCACAACAGTTGCTCTTGAATTGGCAGACAGCTCGATGACGTTTCCGAAAGGTATCGTTGAAGATGTTCTCGTCAAAGTGGAGAAACTAGTAATTCCTGTGGATTTTCTTGTGCTAGAGATGGATGATGACAAGGATAATATCTCTTTAATCTTGGGGAGACCTTTCCTTGCTACTGCTGGGGCCATGATTGATGTGCGAAAGGGGGAGCTCAAGTTGCGGATGGATAAAGAAGAGGTCCTATTCAATCTTGACAAAGCAATGAAGATGCCTATGGAGTCTCAATGTCATAGTATTTATGTGGTGGAGGAGATTCTGAAGGAAGATATGTCTTTGATACTGTCTAAGGACCCTCTTGAGACATGCTTGATGGAGTCTCCTACTTATCCCACTACTGAGCTTGATGGTCTTTCTAATGAGGAATGTATTGTTTATCTTGAAAACTTACTTGCTTTGGGTGATGCCAGGTATGAATTGGACAAAGCTAAGGCTGAAGAAGTGAAAGGGACTAGGAAGTACTTGCCGTTGGAGAGAGAGAGCACTCCGATGGAAGAAAAGAAGGAGGAGTCTACACGGACGTGGGATGAAGGTAATTCTATGATCATATTTTTTGACCAAAAAACGTGCCGTGCTCAATGTAGACCAAGGAAGAGAAGATGATGCCTACTTGAAGCCTCCTAACTTACCACCGGATATCCACAAATTTGAAAATCCTTTCTCTCATTCTTTATTTTGTGATCAATTTTATCCTGTCTTTGATCTTGATGGTGATGGGAGTAATTCCGAAATTGAGTGGAAGATTGACAGAAATGAGAAGAGAAAACTTGAGAAAGGAGATTCTACTGATCGTATGGTGCCTAAGAGAGGTAAGGTGGTAAGTGTGGATGATAAGAGGGGGAGAAAGTATTGGAAGGTAAGGATGCGACAAGACTGTCCTCTGATCAAGTAGTCTTCAAAGCGGTACTCCATCGTGACTCTCTGACGTTAAATATGAGCGCCTGTTGGGGGCTTTCCCTTCCGTTTTAATGGCTTTATTTCTTTTGTGTGAGTAAGAAATTTTTATATTTGAAGTGCTTACTTATCGGCAATTACATCTCTTTGCAAACTTAGTTTCGTCTATAGTTTCTACTAAGTTTGGGGGGGTGTGATGTACTTACCTCAATAAGAACCGATAGTATAATCTTTTCTTTGTGAAGTTTGTTAGGGGAGTTAATTTTTTGCGGCATATTTAAAACTTTAATCGGTTTTTATGTGTCAATTTTTTGTAACTTGCCTAATGTTTAGTGGTGTTTCGTTCCGTGTTTTGTGTAATTGTGGAGTTAATCATGAATGCTATTTCTCAGAAATATTTTTTGATGAAGTTGAGCTCTATTTGGTACCTAATGATTCGTTTTGAAGCTTGAAGTGTGTAGGGATGGAAGAACACTCGATTCTGAAGCTTCAGGGGGTCAGTTCGACCAAGCCAGGAGGTCGAACCCAGTAGAGGAAGTCGAATCGAGATGTCAAAATTGTCTTGTGAAGTGGTTCGACTTCGAGCAAGACAGTTCGACCTGAACGTTAGGTCAAACCAAGGTCGAACCAGGGCCAGCAAAATTCCTAAAGATCGGTTCGACCACGACGTTCTTGTTTCGACCTGAGCCGATCTGGTAGGACCTGGTCAGCAGGTCGAACTCAAGTCGAATCAAAGGAGAAAGTGTCCAGAAGGTCAATTCGACCATGATGAAGTTGATTTGACCTCCTCAACAGGTCGAATCCAGGCGGAATTGAGCCATAAAAGTGTGTTCTTAACCCCGTCTTTCTATGTTGCATGAGTGGGAATTGTAGAGATACTTGTATATGGGTTGATTTTTGTGCATTCATATGTTCATGTGTTGATTTCCATTGATGAGAGAATGTATAATTTGATAAGCATGTAGAGTTCTTGTGAAATTGATCTTGATTATGTGCTATGACGAGTACTTAGGGATTCTATTTACATATGTGAGGATTTGAGCCTTTTTATCATGCTTGATCATGATAGTTTATTCTTGAGAGAATCATTCATATGAACGTATTCTAGAACATGGCTTGGAGTCGTGTGAAACTTATAATTGATGAATTGTTAGGACATGATCTTAGGCCATTATTGTGTAATTAATTTACTTAGCCAAATTTTATCTTCCCAATGATCATATAAACCTTTGGTTGCCCCGTTGAGCCGATAAAAACTTTTTCTTTGGTAGCCAAACTAAATAGCCTTATGAACCTTTACTTGAGCCTTGTTTATCCTATTCATTGGTAGAGAGTTGAGGAGATTAGGTGTTTTAAGAAGAAGAAGGAAGATAGAATGTGGTTGAATGAAGAAGAATGAGGAGTATATGGTTAAATTTTGTTTAAGGGTAGTGCCCGAAACTGGTACCCCGAATTGCTTATACATGGGGCTTGAAGCTTAAAAAGTAGCTGATTGCCTATATATGAGAAGAAGGGTAGTGCCTGCAACCGGTACCCGAGTTATCCAAAGAAGAATGATGTTGATGCAAGAAAGAGAAGGAAATTCAAAATTACAAGTGCAAGAGAAGAATTGGAGGAGAATATGAAGTTGAATGAAGAAAGAAAGAACCTCCAAGGTAACTCTCTACTAGTGTCTTAAGTCACTGTATCCAAATTTTCCTACTCTTTCCAAAGAGCCAACATTACAACCCAAAGACAAGTCATTTGTGATCCTAGTAATAAGTTGATTGTGAGTTGATTTTTGAGACATTTGTTAAGCTTATGATTACGCGTGAATATGGATTGAATATGAGAGTTTATACTAGCTTATGAAGTGCCTCACGCACTTGAGTGAGAGAGTAAACACTTGTCTTGTCAGCTAGATAACTTAGTACTCCGAATGGTTATATGATTAAGTGATGTTTTGCATGAATGACATGTATGATGCAAGCTATACTTGTTTAAATTAATGAGATTGCATGTGTAATATGTGTTGTACTTGATCTTAGTGAATTAGACACGACTCCTATGGTTTGAATTGGTTGTCTCGGGACGAGCAACATGTAAGTTTGGGGGTTTGATGAGTGTGTAAATTCACAAGTTTGGCACCAGAATTTGTGCTTGTTTTGGAGAGTTTGAATGTTGAAATAGGTGGAAAACCTATATATATTGTGAGGTAGCATGAATCAGGTGTTGTTGGAGCTATTTGAGTGGTTTTGCTAGCGAAAGTGGAGTTAAAGTGTCAAGAATTGAAGAGACGAAGTCGAGGCCATCCAAACCGTCAAAGAAAGAGAAGGGTTCGACCTGAAGGAGGAGGGTTCGACCTCTCCAGTAGATCGAACTGACGATGTACAGTGTACAGAAGGTAGGTTCGACCAAGACCAGGGGGTTTGACCTGATCATCAGGTCGAACCAACTCACGAGAAAGAGGGTTCGACCATGACATCGGGGTTCGACCTGCTCAGCTGGTCGAACCAGGTGCTGAATGTGTCCAGTAGCATGGTTTGACCTGTGGTTCGACCAAGGAGGAGTGGTTCGACCTACACAGTTGGTCGAACCAGGTGTTGAATTCATCCAGAAGCGTGGTTCGACCTGTGGTTCGACTTGTGGAGAGTGGTTTGACCTGTTTGCTGATGTCGAACCAAGACACGAAAACTTACCTTATCTAGATTTTCGAGGCCTAAACACGTGAGATCACTTGAAAAGCCCATTCCAAGACCTAAAGACGTGATTACAAGTATAAAAAGAGGCTCATGCAGTCCAAAAAATAGAGCTTTTGATAGAGCTTTTGATATAGCTTTTGATCGAGAACCAAGACGTGCAGACGTAGAGTTGGGAGGAGAGCGATCTTCCATCATCTGGAGGGACTGTGACAGAGTTCCGCTAGAGGTTCAAGTAAGATCGGTCCATCTAACCATGATTGCTCTTAGATCAATCATGGGCTAGAGCCGCTTCAGTAGTTCTAGGGTTATGAAGGTTTCATGAGTTAATTTATCTTTCGTATGTATACTTCGTAGAACACTACTTGTAGTTTATTTTATATAAGATTGTACGTTTTTAATCCATACTCATAGTCGTTTTGTGCATCAATAATCATTGTGTATATTGTGAATGCATAACATGGTTATTGGTTGAGTGCGTTCACTAATGAGCAGGGTTTTATGTTATAATTCTAAGTGAAGGGATTCCGAAGTCTTATTAGAACTATCTTATATAAATACTTGTTAATTGAATTGAATTCGAGTTAATAAGTAGGATAAAGAGTATAATTTCATAGTACTTATAAAGGGAGATCAAATCGGGTTAGAGTACTAAGTGCACGGGAAATAATTGATTATGATAGTACCTAGAAAGGGGGGTGAGTTATATCTCTTGCTCCGAGGATATTCACACGTGTCATACGCATATTTACTTGTGTCTATAGAGTAGATTTGTATGGTTTAGTGATGCGTCCATAAACCATAAGACAGAGTCGGACATCGACACACAAAAGTATGAATTAATAAGTGAAATTGGATGACCTGATGAACTACCTATCATCTTACTTGATCACAACCTACTATCTCCATGAAAACTCCGTCCTCCTAGGCTGTTGATAATTACCCGGGGGACCACGGTTGTTGTAGTTCCCTTGGTAATTCCGGTTCCCCTAATTTTGAAACCTTGTTCCTTGAATACTTTGGCCCATAGCATAGTTTGCTTCTTCCATATCCTCTTGGATCGGCCCCTCATTCATAACTTCCTGCTGCATGATTGGTACGCGTTGAGATAAGGTTATTGGAGAGATACATGCCACCTTCAAAGGTGTTTAAGATGAAACAAGAGATTAACCAATTTGCTATCGGTGGAGGAGAGAAGTTTCATGAAGCGTGCCAGTTCGACCTGCTGGAGAGGTCGAACCCTCCTCCTTCAGGTCGAACCCTTCTCTTTCTTTGACGGTTCGGATGGCCTCGACTTCGTCTCTTAAATTCTTGACACTTTAACTCCACTTTCGCTAGTAAAACCACTCAAATAGCTCCAACAACACCTGATTCATGCTAATTCACAATATATATAGGTTTTTCACCTATTTCAACCTTCTAACTCTCCAAAACTAGCACAAATTCCGGTGCCAAACTTGTTAATTTACACACTCATCAGCCACCCATAATCACCCAGTCATGTAGTATTGTGTATCTACTCAATTGGCCCATATCAATATTATTATAGCCAATGGACCTTTACACCTTAATTTGATCACTTAATTAAGTCCATCAAATAATCGAACAGCTAATATAATTGCATAATAATATATTGCCCACAATTAGATTATAATGGAAATTAAAAATTTCCAACAATCTCCCACTTGGGCTATATATTATTCCAAAAGCAATTATATCAAGAGTTCTTATTTGCTCAACTTTATGCTATTCCTCTTCAGGCTATACTTTACAATCTGGTCCATCTCATATATTAATATGGAATCACCGCGGCATTCACCACATTATAAATCATGGTTAAACCCTGACAATCACCAATATCAATATACTCAATGACATAGATCAAATAGGGTGAGTAGCATGAAAATTACATGCAATGTGATCAAAACATGTCTATTTCCAACTGGTCCATCTTTAACTTTAGTGAGATCAATCCATAATGTAAAATATTACAAAATGAAAAATTACTTAAGTGAATTCACAATGAATTCAAAGTCATCAACTTTATTCTACAGAAAACTGAATTATCTAAATCAAAGTGTCATAAAAACTTTAAAGAGCAATAAATATAGACTCCCATTAAACCAATGTACTCTAAAACCATACAACACCCACATGAGTAGCTAGCTCATAAAATTACAGGGCATTGAATACATAATTGGTAGATTCATATTTAGAGTCTATCATAATATGCTCTACTAAAATTTTATCCACACAAAACACTTTCTTTAACAACCAAGAATTCTATGTCAATATGCTTGACTTGTAAGTACTTTTATTGTTAATACTTTACTGCGAACTAATTGTCACAATAAACTTTGTGTGACTAAACTTCCTACCCTTTATTTCATGTTTGAATGTCCCTTAGTGTGCTATTGATTCTGTTGTCATGGTTAATGAGCTAAAGTGTTTGCTTAATATTTTACTTGTATAGCTCTCCAGACCAACAGAAGCTTGAAGTGGATCTTGTACTTTATTAGCATCCAACAAACTCAAAATCAGACTACTTTATGATCTCCTATTAATTTGATCTTTTATGTGCAAGCATGTTATCCTTAGTTCTCTGTAAATACCTTATAAAGATCCATACTAGAGTTACTTAATTATTTGCTTAATATACCAACAACAAAAACAAATCAGGTCTTTTACAGATCTCATCATACAACAACTTCCAACAGTTAAAGCATACAAAATATTTTTACATTTCTTAAATCTTTAATTTTTCTTTAGGACAACCTCCAACAGCCAATGCATATAGAATATTTTACGTTTCTTAAATCTTTAGATTAACTTTAGGGCACCTGATTGAGACTGCACTTATCTCCATTTGTTTTAACTTTAATCTTCTACCACTGAATTACATAATCATCTAAATTTATCTCAAAACTAAATGAGACAATAACTTCATAATGATGATTGCGATTCCTTTTAATGATGATTGTGATTCCTTTATGGGAAAGTTTTCTTGAATACATAGATGGATTTCTTTTTAGTTCTTAAACTATTGAGATTGTTTCATCAATGTTACCATCAAGAAACTTTATCTTTACATCCATCCAATGTGATTCAAGATCAAAATGTACTTCTAATGTCACGATTATCTAAAAAGAACCTTTCTTAGTAACTGGATAGAAAGTCCCCTAGAACAATGCATTTATTCCCTTTTGAGTATAATCCTTTACCAAGATGCAAACCAAATCATCTTGTATTGATCTAAACTCATAACTTATAGCATTAACCCACTTTCAAGTATTTGGACCTTGCATGGCTTGATGAACATTGTTTAAATGTTCTACCATTAATTCCATAGTGTCCTCATTATTCAGGAGAAAACTATATAATCATCCGAATTGTCTTTCTCCCAACTCTAGTAGTTTTCTTAGTGACATTAATTCTTGAGGTTGTTGAATTTGTTATTCCTTAAATATTATTGACATTGTCATATCGTTATTCTAAATTTGCACCAATTCTTTAAAGTATAAGTGGGGATCGAATCGACTCCTCCTTAAGGATAATATCTCTAATATTATTCTTCCCCCCAAATCAATATCCTCAAAGAATTCCATATTACCCGTCTCAAATATGATCTAATTAATTGGATCATAAACTTATTATCTTTATTTAAAACCAATAAAGTAGCTTGTATCTATTTGAATCCAAATTTTTTAGTAGATCTCAATGATCTAGCCTTAGTTGGACATCACCATATGTGAAACTCAAAGAGTTCTCACAACTACTTTGGTTGGAACTTTATTGAGACCATAAGCTGCAATCTTTAGTATTTCTCCAATTAGTAACCATATGTTGTGGAGTACTATTTTTATCTTTTAACTACACCACAACACCATTCATGCTAAGTAATCTTAATGTGGTGTATTAATTCTACAAGCCTTTAGGAGTAAACAAAAGGTTGTACTTTAGTTGTCTTTAACAGTTTTCTTAATGGGTTTTCTTGTATTGCCCTTATATTTTTTTGAGACAAAATTTTCTTGAAGCCTACTAGTCTCATCTTTATTGTTGAAGTTCTCATCATGTATGATTTTGTTGTTAATATAAGTTAAAACTTAATTAGCAGACTTCTAAATTATATAGAGAATTAATCCAAAATGATTATTATGCTTGCACTAAACTTTATAATCTTTCAAAATTTAAATAATTTAGAATCATCTCGAGGAATCGAGCACAACATTAGTATAAGTCCAATGACAACAATACTAACTTGTAAGTGACACCCTCTACGTAGTAGTCAAATACTAACAATAAAATCTGTCAAGCAATAGTCAATCTTTGGGCCGACTTATTACTCACATGAAAAAATCAAATAATTGTCACGTATTCACCACCACATGTGCTTATGTATTCGGGCCAAATATTAATCTACATTTGGGCCGATCAATATTCGCATGAAGATACACTCGCAACACACATGTCATAAAATAAATTATGACTAGCAATATTATATGGGGACCTATCACAAGACACCTTGCGCAACATTAACCTCGTCTATGGACAAAAATTAATTGCAGGGGTAATCTTGGTGTAATAATCAAGTACTGATAATAAAGTTCTGTCAAACAAGAGTCTATCTTTGGGCTGACTAATGTTCACATGAACAATTTAGAATAATTACCACACACTTATTATCACATGTATATTATTATTCTGTCAAACTGTGCCTACCTATGGGCCGAACACAGAGCACATAAATAATAACACATCCATCTATGTAATTTCAATAAAGTCGTTCTCCACACACACAGGCTGCTATGGTAACATGATGCTTTGATTTACTAGATTGAAAATTTACTAGACCAACTAAACAAATATTTAAAATAAATATTACGTTTAATTGAACGACATTAAAAATGTCTCCCCAATTATACTTTAATTAAATTCCAAATTTAATGGGAATATTAGATGATTCACATAAATTAAAAAATATTGAAAGATCTCTTACTTAAATAAGAATTCCAAATCCTAATTTAGAATAAATTATCCTTTATATATAATTAAGTATACTCATTCCACACACCTCAAATAATAAGCAATTTTGTTGGCCATAATTAAATGCACCAAAATATTCACGTAAATGGAACAATATTATGAATGAATTAAATGGAATCAATCCAAATTTTAAAATTGAATAATAAACTTAACAGAAGTTTCCAAAACCAAGGCTAAATATATCTTTTGGAAATATATTCCAATAATGAAATTATAACTAAAGCCTTGTATTACCCCATGATGGAACCTTTACATGATCATGATAATTGTGCATTGTTGGCAATTAATTAAAATTGATTTTAACAATCATAGATATCATATGCATGTACATTAAAATTGCTTAATTGTTATAAAATAATTTACTTTATGTGATACATAAAAAACTCAATTCTAAATACAGATCTCAATAAAAATTGAAATCATTGCCAAGAAAAGAATGTGATGGCATAAGCAATATATCACATAATGGGATTCAAGGGTCCAAATTTTATTAAAAAGGTGCACAGTTCCCGGAGGAAGGCCCGGCTTTGATTATCTTAGCTAGATCTCTACACTTACTTCTTCAGAATTTCGCTTCCAAGTCATCAATCTAATAGGGAGGTGTGAGAATAAGAAACTGGGAACGGCTGGAGTTTTGATCAGGATTTTCCTGACTTGCGCCCCAACTTCCCTTTCTTTGAGATTCAGACTCAGGTGAGAATGAAGGAATTAGGTTGCATGGGAGCCCCATTCCCGATCGTCTTTGTAGGAGAAGCCTTTGATAAATTGTCCTATTACGGGGTCAATTCCTTCGTATCGAGGGGCTTTCCTTCCTAGGTCTATTCCTTTTCTCAGCCTATTCGGTATGTCCGCCCAGTCGTATAAGTTATACTGGAAAGATGCATGTGCGGGCATGTTCTGTAATGCATAACATCAAACTATTATTCACCCAACTGCATACACGAGTATATATTAACTTAAAATGAATAACATTCTAAATGTTCCAATTTCCTTAATTGATTTAAGAAAATGAATCAATAAATTAAGGTTATTAAGCAACCAATATGGGAAAGTGCACCATAAATATCCATATTTAAACCCTTTCCAAAGCTAAATATGCGCATAAGCTTATGAAATTTCAATAATATAAAATAAATTGAAATCTTAAACAATCTTTAGATAGTCGAGATTAATAAAAATTAATTATTATGAAAGTTAATCAGATCTCAAATGTCAATGTCCAATTTTATTCAATAATCTAAAGTTATGAACGGGATGAGATACGTAATTCATATCAATTGATATGATTTGCAACAATATAAGTGAGTTTTATGTAATAGAATTCAACCAATTAGCATGTTCATGCAAATTATTCTCTCGTTATAAAAAAGGAGCTAAATCACAAGCTCTTAATACTTAAAATTCATGTAATTTGGAGTCATCATGGTAAATAATTATTGCACTCCATGCATACTCTATATTTACCAAATTACATAAATACGATAATTTAATCTTTAACGGATGTATATATGCAATACATACGACAAAAAAAACTTCAGAATGACTCAACTGTGAATTGAATCAATTTACCAACTTATATAACAGGCATGAAGGTGTAGTCTCAATTAAAAAATATTTAATGTTCATGAAGATATTAAATTACCATAGATAACCAAATCCATGCCATACACAACATTAGTTTGAATATAAACTAATAAAATAGAAAATTAATTAAGACTATTAAGCCAAAATGAGAATGTTGGCACATGTCTCTGCAAATATGTACATATACATAATCATATATTAGACATTCTCAAAACAATCCACAGATATATGCATAGCAATTCTAAATTGAATTGTAAACACGCACACCATCAATAAAAAATTTGGTTATTCACGAATGTACCCAATAAATAAATTATAAAATTATATGGGTTATTTCTTAATACTCTGCTAGAGGTCAACACATATATATCAAATTTCAATAAATTGACCATATAGCATAATGCAAAGATATACAAACAGTCAAAAAAGGGAAATAATCGCACTAATTTTTCTTAAGAATCCGAATAATTTCGGAACAATTGAACCAAATAATAATTCAAGATCTCAATTATTAAAATACAATATTTTACCGATCTCAAATAATCATCAATAGGATGGCTCTACCACTTGTTGGAAATAAAACCATAAATCAATAAAGCCTTAAACCCTATTATGATTAAATGAGATTTAAAATGTAATGCGGAAGCGTACCTGATCCAATGAGTCCTAGGCGGAACATGAACTCGGGATCAGTGGTTTTATGGCCTTCCTCAACTAAGCCTCCTTATTCCGTTATGACCTCAGTAATCCCTTCCGATGGGGAGAAGGGAAGACCATGTGCAGCTTAGTGTATTGGGGACCATAACCTAGTAGCCTTTATATACTATACAACTGAGCCACCCATAATCACCCAGCCATGTAGTATTGGGTATCTACTCAATTGACCCATATCAATATTATTATAGCCCATGGACCTTTACACCTTAATTGGATCACTTAATTAAGTCCATAAAATAATTGAATAGCTAATATAATTTCATAATAATATATTGCCAACAATTAAATTATAATGGAAATTAAAAATTTTCAACAGACAAATCTTGAAAGTGTGTTGTCTTCTAAATTAATTATGCAATTCTGCTAGCTAGTTATTCCCCCGATTTGCCAAAAAGATATACATTTTGCTATTTTGGGCGTCCGCATCTAAAGTATATATTTCTCTTTTTAAATACATGGACCCACACACATTACTAATATATTTAATATATGGATCCCATACACCTCAATAATACAATTACCTATTATACATTAATTAAATAATAATACTCCTTAATTATGGAAAAAAATGTATACGTGTATGGGTGTATGGAGGGAGTAATTAATATCATGTTGTTAAAATATTTGATACTCATAATCATCATTATCATCATCATCATCATCATCATCATCATGAATCATTATAATCATCATCATCAACATCATGAATCATCATCATCATAAATCATCATCATCATTGATGAGTGTGTAAATTCACGAGTTTAGCACCGGTATTTGTGCTAATTTTGGAGAGTTTGAAGGTTGAAATAGGTGGAAAACCAATATATATTGTGAAAGAGCATGAATCAGGTGTTGTTGGAGCTATTCGAGTGGTTTTACTAGCAAAATTGGAGTTGAAGTGTCAAGAATTGAAGAGACGAAGTCGAGGCCATTCGAACCGTCAAAAATAGAGAAGGGTTCGACCTCTCTAAAAGGTCGAACCGACCATGTGAAGTGTACAGAAGGTGGGTTCGACCAAGACCAGAGGGTTCGACCTGATCATCAGGTCGAACTATGGTCGAACCAGCTCGCGAGAAAGAGGGTTCGACCACGATGACCTGCTCAATTGGTCGAACCAAGTGCTGAATGTGTCCAGTAGCATGGTTCGACCTGTGGTTCGACCAGGGAGGAGTGGTTCGACCTGCCTAGTTGGTTGAACCAGGTGTTGAATTCGTCCAGTAGCGTGGTTCGACCTGTGGTTCGACTTGTGGAGAGTGGTTCGACCTGTTTGCTGAGGTCGAACCAAGATACAGAAACTTACCTTATCCGGATTTTCGAGGCCTAAACGCGTGAGATCACTTGAAAAGCCCATTTCAAGCCCTAAAGACGTGATTACAAGTATAAAAGGAGGCCCATGCAGTCTAGAAAAGGGAGTTTTTAGAGAGCTTTTGATCGAGATAATCATACAAGAGACAAGAAGAGTGATTGTCCATCATCCGGAAGGGTTGTGACAGAGTTCCGCTGGAGGTTCAAGTAAGATCGGTCCATCTAACCATGATTGTTCTTAGATCAATCATGGGCTAGAGCCACTTCGGTAGATCTAAGATTATGAAAGTTTCATGAATTAATTTATCTTTCGTGTGTAAACTCCATACAACACTACTTGTGGTTTATTTTATATAAGATTGTGCATTTTTAATCCATACTCAAAGTCGTTTTGTGCATCAATAATCGTTGTGTAGAGTTTGAATGCATAACATGGTTATTGGTTGAGTGCGTTCACTGTTGAGCAGAATTTTATGTTATAATTCTAAGTGAAGGGATTTCGAAGTCTTATTAGAGCATCTTATATGAATACTTATTAATTGAATCATATTCGGGTTGATAAGTAGGATAAAGAGTATAACTTCATAGTACCTATAAAGGGAGATCAAATTGGGTTAGAGTACTAAGTGCACGAGAAATAATTAATTATGATAGTACCTAGAAAGGGGGGTGAATTATATCTCTTGCTCCAAGGAAATTCACACGTGTCATACGCATATTTACTTGTGTCTATAGAGTGAATTTGCATGGTCTAGTGATGCGTCCATAAACCACAAGGCAGAGTCGGACATCAATACATGAAAGTATGAATTAATAAGTGAAACTGGATGACCTGACGAACTACCTACTATCTTATTTGATCACAACCCACTATCTCTTGTTCTTGTTATTTTACTTGTTATTTTGATTGATTATTCGTTACTTAATTCAACATCAAAACCATTATATTTTCCAACATATTCATAGTTTACTAGAACATAATTAAATTGATATTTATCCATCCCGTGGATTCGATATTTAACTTGGTCACCTTCGAAACTACGATTGATATCCTTCATACTTGGGGATTAAATTGTGTGTTGAGAAAACACCCATCAAGTTTATGGCGCCATTGCCGGGGACGACGTAAAATATCTTTTTGTTATTTCTAGTTTATTAGGACTATTTTTTCTTATTTTACTATTTTAACTCTCTTTCTTTTCAGGTGTATGCTCACGAGATCAAAGAAAGGTGAACTTGAACCCTATAATCCTGAGATCGGAGCATCGTCGAGAAAGAAGAAGAAGAAGAAGAAGAAGAAGAAGAGTATGACTAAGATCATAGATCCAACTGAAGCTCTAAACCTTGGAGTTGAAGTTGACGAGCAGATTTCGCAAATGATTGAAGCTGCAACCGAAGTTAATTTGGAAGTAGAGACAGTCAACATGGCAGTGAATCCGGATAATCTAGCCATCCGTGAAGTTTTCAAGAACAACAGGGCTGGACATTTTGGGCTTTTACGAGCGAGGGGGGCTAATGCGGATTTCGATCTTCATCCCGCTCTTATTAGCATGATAGAAAGGAACTCCTTTTCAGGAGGGTCTTTCGAGGATTTGCAGCAGCATCTAAACAAATTCTTGGGCTATGCAAGTACTCAAAAAGACGCAGGAGAACATGAAGATGCTAGGAAGATCCTTTTATTTAAATTCTCGTTATCTGAAAAGGCGAGAGATTGGTACGACACTATAAATACAGCTGAGTGCACCACTTGGGAGCAAATGAGGTTTAGGTTCTTGGAGAGGTACATGACACCGTCAAAGGTGTTCAGAATGAAGCAAGAGATTAACCAATTTGCTATCGGTGGAGGAGAGAAGTTTCATGAAGCTTGGGACGAATTCAAGGACATGCTTCGTAAGTGTCCTCAACATGGGCTATCTAAAGCTCAATATATCAGCATATTCTACAATGGATTGGACTTTGATTCCCGTGTGTTACTGGATGCTTCTTCTAATGGGGCATTGCTTACTAAGTCATCCGTAGAGGCCGAGAAGTTGTTTGAAGATATTTCGATGAATTCGAGGGATTAGCCAACTGATAGAGTTCGAGGTACTTATGTCCTTGGAAAGGTAGCTAAGGTTGAACATGCTATGGTAAAAACAAGTAGAGAAGATGAGATCGTCTCTAGCTTGTCGAATATCAACAAGCTACTTGAGTCCCAGCAAAAGCAAATCAGCGATATATCTCAGCGCGTACCAATCATGCAGCAGGAAGTTATGAATGAGGGGCCAATCCAAGAGGAGTTGGAAGAGGCAAACTACATCATGGGCAAAGTATTCAAGGAACAAGGTACCCTAATCAAGGCAACCAAAATTACTAGGGGAACTACAACAATCGTAGTCCCCCAGGTAATTATCAACAGCCTAGGAGGCCTGAGTTTTCATGGAGTAATCCTAACAATGCAATTCAACTACCGATGGGTCTTGTGTTGGCATTCGATCGTTTGGTTAACGTGACCCGTTAGGGTTCCATGTATTTCTAACAAGCAGCGGAAGCAAGTAAACATGAAACGCATTACCTTTCACCAAGGGTTGATGTAGAGGTTGAATTCTCGCTGGCAGACTGCGCAGTCCCACGAGAATAGCCATAAGTTCCTCTTCTGATGTCGGAATTGAGTAGTCTTTACGCTCAGACGATCCTCTCTTCGACGGCTTTCCGTCAGTGTATAATACATCAAAATCGGAGTACTGTACGATTTTATATGAATTTTGTAACATGACGAACTGCAGCAGCAAACGACCTTCCGGTCTTCTGTTGTATGTCCCAAGTCCGATCTCGACGTCGTATGGGCGACGATCTACGAGACCTACTCAATCTGCTCTCAACCCTCATCACACGTGAGTAATGAATTAGATTAGGGTTCCAGATAAGCTGAGGTGACTTATATACGTGGGCTACAGCAGGGACCAGGAGGAGAAATTGGGTTGGGCCTCCATTGGGCTTAAGTATCCAAGCTTAGCCCCAAGCTTATACTTAAGTCCAATAATAATAATATATTCCACTAAAATATTATTACTGCACTACCGTACCAATCTCAAAATTACGTTTTGGGCTCCTTCTTATTATGAGCCCGTTAGTCTCCCCATGTTTAAGATATACAATGTCCATTAATTAATATAAGTTACTGACAACTCAATTAATTAATATCTCATCCAAGAGTAGTACCACTCAACCTCATTATCATGCCGGAATAAATTCCACCTGCAGGGTTTACATGATAATCCTTATGAGCTCCTCAAGGAGACATCATCAACCTATGACGGACACGGATTCCTTCTACAATCAACAGCACACCATAGAGACAGCATTACTTCCCAACTCACCGAGTTTATTGATTTAATTACAAGTAAATCTCACCCATTGATGAATCAAAGAAATACATACTGCCCTACGTGTCGAAGTTATTGTATAGGGATTAAGAGCACGAACATCCATAATAACAAAGATCAAGTTCTTCTATAAGTCAGTATAAGTTGAACGATCTCACGCGGTCCTGCTCAATACACATAAGTGCACTAGAGTGATTCTATAGCCAAGACAAGCTAATACAAAACCACACTACAACCATCCCGATAGAGAGTCCCCGTCTATCTCGGTTGTGAGCATCTGTTTATACTTTATAAGGAAACCGATAATATGATCTTCCGCGTGTTGTCGCACAACATATTATCTACAGTATAAAGTAAGTGGACTATTGCATCGAACATATAAATAAATTATAAGATGCAATCATTTGATCATATGATTCTCATTTCAAATTAATTGTTATAACATTGTTCATACTAAACCTAGACTTTTAGTATACAATCCAACAATCTCCCACTTATACTAAAAGACTATGATGTTATGTCTTCCGCCATATATCTGATTCCCACTCCCACTACACGACCATTAAAAGCTCTAGCCTGAATGTCCTTGTAAATGGATTTACTAGGTCATCATCCGATGCAATCTAGGTAACAACAACCTTCCCCTCATCATACGATTTCTCGTAACATGTGGTACTTGCGCTCCGTGTGTTTAATTGCCTTATGGACTTGTGATTCCTTCAAGTTTGCAACTGCACCAATATCATCAATATAAATTGTGATAACCTTGGGCAAACTTAGAATCACATCAAAGTCCATCATGAAGTTTCTAGAGTCATACAGATACATTGGTTGCCTCATAGGCTCCAATTTATCATCTTTCCATATGGAGTCCGAAGTCTAAAATACATTTCTATATAACACTCCTCCACATTATGACTCAACTTCCTAAAATTAAACACATAACCTTGAGGTGGATTTACTGCCGTCCAATCTGACTAAAAAATCTGAATCTACGTAATCCACAAGAAGCAGTGAATCTGTCCAGTAAGCTTACATATAATTTCCAGTCCTTCTCAGGCACTTCATATATGTCTTACCACAGCTCATCATTCTTGTTCCAGGTTACGTTGATACCCACTGTTCATGCATTTAGCAAAACAGATATCCATACTCATGTATAGCATTCCTTAGATTAGGCTTCCTCATTTATCGAAGCATAAGGAACTGCTTTCATCTCCTTTATCTTCCTTTTGTGTCTCAAGACACATTTCCTTAGATAAAGTCACATGCTAAAACGAGTAAGGATTGTATCATTTCATGAAGCTTGAGATAAGCATAACATCCTTTCTTGTGATCCGTATTACCGTGATCAAAAGGATATTTTTGCTCCTCTTAAGTCCTTCATCTTATACCGCTTTATTAACCATACCCCATACGCCCGATAATACTCTTTCATTGTCTCCAATGAGCAAGATAATATCTATGTATAGTACAAGTAATACCACCACGTTTCCATCACTCTTTTCAATACACAAGATTCATCCGCGCATTGAATAAATCCATATCTTTGGATTTCCTCATCAAAACGGATGTTTCATGATCTTGAAGCTTGCTTTAGTCCATCGATGGACACTTTTAAGCTTCCTATCACAATGCTCTTAGCCCTTTGCAATGAATCACTCTGGTTGCTTCACATAGATGTTTTCCTCAAGACTTCCAATCAGGAAAGCTGTCTTGACATCTGTTTGCTATCCCTCATATTCCATATGAGTAGCAACATATAAAAGAATCTGGATCAATATAGGCACAGCTACTGGCGAACAGGTTTTCTCATAATCGAACCCTTTCTTTCTGAGTATACCTTTTCCCAACAAGCTTTACTTCCAAGGTTTTCACCTTACCGTATGATCCTCTTTTATTTTGTATGACCACTTCCAATGGTTTTCACACCATCCGTGGTTCTACAATCATCCAGATCTTATTTAGAATCTATTGATTCTATTTAAACATTCATTGCATCTTACTAAGATTCTGCATTTCTATCTTATAGTGCTTCGTCGTTTCTGTGGGTCCATTCCATGTTTACTAGGGACCAAGTCTCACGACACTCCCAAAACACGTATCTTACAGGTTGTCGAACAACCAACCACTACGACAAGACACTACAAGCAATTGTGTATCAGACGTGACAAGCGTTGCAGTTTACCTTGTGGTATATCCTCTTGTACACCTGGTACTAATACTTTGTGTTTTCCTCTCACTTCCTTTAGAACAACTTATACATGGGTATTTGATTTATTACATAGTCCTTTTCCAAAAATCTAGTGTTTATGTTAACAATCACTCTTCGATCTTGTGGACTAAATAAATCATCCTTCATTTTTCTAGGATATCCCACAAACAGAAAAACATTCTTACGAATTACTGTTCCTAGGGCATATCCATAAAATGAATTTAGTAATTCCAAATAATTCATCATCTATCTAATCACTACCATAAGAGTGCTATTCCTTCTATTCGTCACACCATTAAGGTGGGAAATTCATTTCCGAATGTACCTTTCTCTTACTAGATTAGAAGACTCATTATTAATTACTATTTGTCGCATCCAGGGGATAAACATGATTTAAGAGTTTACAAATTGTCACTAATATACCTCAACAGATTACAGCTCCATCCTTCATTACTATGACCATGTCATTTAAATGAAATGGAGTATCCATCCGTAAATGTATAGAAACTGAAATAAAATTCTTTCTATGAAACCGTACGTAAAGACAATTTCTCATAACCAAACGTTTATTCATATCGTTAGATAAATAAACAACTCCCACTGCAACAACCACTACTCTCGTAGTATTACCCATGTACATAAAAATCTCATCATCACTTAGTCGTAGGCTTTTAGTGATTCCTGTATCTACACACAACGTGTCAGTTGATGCCATCACTAATCACGATTCAACGACTAGTGAATGAGATACAAGCCTTGTTCACATCTTGATGAAATTGAATTTCCTTTGCCACATGTTTTGTCAGAAATTCCCCACCATATACAACCTCTTGTAATTCAGGTGGAACTTACTCAAAACATCTAGGCAATCTACGGAGAATTTAAATTGATCTAGGGTTCCGTTCAATTTCTACTCCAAGCTTTCAAATTCATTCATCAAATTCAATCATGATGTACCGCCTTTTAACTTACTCAAGTATCCGAAGAGTTACATGAGACCATCATATTTCTATAAACTTCTCATCTCTTCACTAGAGACTTTAATAGGCATCATGAGAACATCCTTTAGTGAGAACACATATATTTTCTTAAGCAGTAAAATTCAAATCCAAGATTCTTTTCTAATCATCTAATTTTGGACCAGTAAATATAATTTCTTTTAGTCAACCATAAGTGAAATAAAACTATTTGAAATTACAGAGAATCATAAATAAATACATCGATCAAATCTTCGAATTTTATCCTTTTATATTGATTCCCTCAAAACAATATAAAATTAAAATTCACCGACATCTCAAGCACCGTGAGTCTGCAAGCCACGATAGTGTGGACGTTTACAAACCCGAACATTTACAAGAGAAGGTTTTACCCATTAATTTCATTTGTCAACCTAACCTCATGACAAAATAATTAATAGTCGGTTCCTCTTTAGCCATGCAAATAAAAGCAGTGACTCCGATGGGGAGGATACTTATTATTTACATCTAAGTGTACACCATTATTTGACCCCAAGTCCGCGGCCCAAGCTTATGTGCCTTACAGATGGAGAAGTACACACGCGCTCGGATAACTTCCTACAGTCATCAATTATAAGTCTGTACAGTGATCCGCACATGAACTCATCCGATAGGGAGGAAGGTCTAAGCCAACGCGCAAGTTAATGTGCATCACATTACAAACATAATTTTAAAGAAGCCTGTCCCAGCAATATCCATGAATAAACTCATCCGATGGGGAGGAAGGCTCTAATGCCGACGCGCAAGTTTATTCACTTTGCTAACAAACTAATAATGGAGGCTGCGGGAATTAATTACCAATCCCATCTCCCACTTAGTTATTTAAAACCGAGGGTTTTTACATGCATATAATATTCAGAATAATATACGCAATCCTAGCATGCTCCTATCATGGCATATGAGGCAGTAAATCCCAGAGAGTCATGCATACATATATAACAATAATCAATAATTAAATCAATCATTAACAGTTATATATCAGCGAATTCGATTGTTCGCCATCAGGCACGAATATCAGCAAAGACTTCCAAACTATCAAAATTTTGAAATTTCCAGATTGTCCAATTTTCGAAACAATCGATATCGACAGTCGATGTCATCCAGATTATCAAAATCATCGATATCGACTAGATTATCAAATATTCGAAAAGCATCAAGATTATCAACATTCCAAAACTATCGATATCGATCGTCGATATCGCTAGATTATCGAAATCATCGATATCGACGAGCAACCATATACAACAATAATAGATAATTAAATCAATTATGTCAGTTATATATTAGGAATTAATTCAACATCCATATATAACAATAATAGACAATTAATTATAGCAGTTATATATTAGGAATTAATTCGACATCCATATATGACAATAATAGATTATTAAATCAATTATAGCAGTCATATATTAGGAATTAATTCGACATCCATATATAACAATAATATACAATCTATTATGGCAGTTATATATTAGGAATTAGTTTTCCTAAAATTGGATGTCTTATCCAACACTCTAGCAATACATGCATATAATATACCAAATATAATACGCAATCTAGCATGCTTCTATATAAGACAATAAATCATAGAGATCAGGCATCCATATATATATAACAATAATAGACAATTAAATCAATTATGACAGTTATATATATTAGGAATAAAAACGCCTCTAAATTTTAATGTCTTGTCCGACACTCCTACTGTGGAATCGATGTCTTACGCAACAAGCAGGATTGCTTGTGCCCCAAGACGTCCATCGTCATATCCCACCGCCAATCGTGTCAGGGAGCGCTCCAAGTGCCTTGACGAGCGCCCCTCGCCCGGACTGTCGCTCGTCCAAGGGCCTACTTGCATGAAACCAAGTTCAGCCCAACGCGCAACACCAAACTACACCAACTGTCATTCGTAGTTCAAAACTGCAAAACTCTTAGAATCCAATCTCCACCGTCCAGAATCTATTACTGTAAGTCTTGAACATGCTGTCCAAATTACAGGTCGATCCAACGGTTATTTTGTGAGAAACGGCTCTTTTCCCTCGACTGCGCAAAACAGAATCGCCCAAAGATCTGCTTCTGTTTTCAGCGTAATCCCAGCAAGAAAATGCTCCAAATTCGATCTCCACCGTTCAGAATGTACATTCATAAGCTCTGAACGTGCTGACCAAATTACAGCTCGATCCCACGGTTAGTTTGTGAGAAACGGCTCTTTTCCCTCGACTGCGCAAAACAGAATCGCCCAAAAATTTGCTTCTGTTTTCAGCGTAATCCTAGCACGAAAAAGCTCCAAATTCGATCTCCACCGTTCAGAATGTACATCCACAAGATCTGAACGTGCTGACCAAATTACAGCTCAATCCGACCGTTGAAACTCCGGTTATTGCCTCTGCAATATCACTGCGCTAGATTTTCTCTCAAAAACGTGATTCAATTTTTGCCCTCTTTTTCTTCCTTGCATGTGAAATTGACGAACAGTTTTCGTCGAATCCTCTCACACACAACCATGGACGAATAGATATGATACAGGGTATATATCACATAGGGATATTCATGGTTTGCGCAATAAAACCAAAACCCTAAACATGTGATCCTAATTCCGAAAAATTAATCACATAAACCCTAGCCTAACGTGTCACGCTTCACCACGAAACCGAAGCTCTGATACCAATTGTTGGCATTCGATCGTTTGGTTAACGTGACCCGTTAGGGTTCCATGTATTTCTAACAAGCAGCGGAAGCAAGTAAACATGAAACGCATTACCTTTCACCAAGGGTTGATGTAGAGGTTGAATTCTCGCTGGCAGACTGCGCAGTCCCACGAGAATAGCCATAAGTTCCTCTTATGATGTCGGAATTGAGTGGTCTTTGCGCTCAGACGATCCTCTCTTCGACGGCTTTCCGTCAGTATATAATACATCAAAATCAGAGTAATGTACGATTTTATATGAATTTTGTAACATGACGAACTGCAGCAGCAAACGACCTTCCGGTCTTCTGTTGTATGTCCCAAGTCCGATCTCGACGTCGTATGGGCGACGATCTACGAGACCTACTCAATCTGCTCTCAACCCTCATCACACGTGAGTAATGAATTAGATTAGGGTTCCAGATAAGTTGAGGTGACTTATATACATGGGCAACAGCAGGGACCAGGAGGAGAAATTGGGTTGGGCCTCCATTGGGCTTAAGTATCCAAGCTTAGCCCCAAGCTTATACTTAAGTCCAATAATAATAATATATTCCACTAAAATATTATTACTGCACTACCGTACCAATCTCAAAATTACGTTTTGGGCTCCTTCTTATTATGAGCCCGTTAGTCTCCCCATGTTTAAGATATACAATGTCCATTAATTAATATAAGTTACTGACAACTCAATTAATTAATATCTCATCCAAGAGTAGTACCACTCAACCTCATTATCATGCCGGAATAAATTCCACCTGCAGGGTTTACATGATAATCCTTATGAGCTCCTCAAGGGGACATCATCAACCTATGACGGACACAGATTCCTTCTACAATCAACAGCACACCATAGAGACAGCATTACTTCCCAACTCACCGAGTTTATTGATTTAATTACAAGTAAATCTCACCCATTGATGAATCAAAGAAATACATACTGCCCTACGTGTCGAAGTTATTGTATAGGGATTAAGAGCACGAACATCCATAATAACAGAGATCAAGTTCTTCTATAAGTCAGTATAAGTTGAATGATCTCACGCGGTCCTGCTCAATACACATAAGTGCACTAGAGTGATTCTATAGCCAAGACAAGCTAATACCAAACCACACTACAACCATCCCGATAGAGAGTCCCCGTCTATCTCGGTTGTGAGCATCTGTTTATACTTTATAAGGAAACCGATAATATGATCTTCCGCGTGTTGTCGCACAACATATTATCTACAGTATAAAGTAAGTGGACTATTGCATCGAACATATAAATAAATTATAAGATGCAATCATTTGATCATATGATTCTCATTTCAAATTAATTGTTATAACATTGTTCATACTAAACCTAGACTTTTAGTATACAATCCAACATCTTGATCCGGTGTGAAAGTGGAAGAAGGGAAGCCGGGTTTTAAGGATACGGTGAACAGGCACATGGCTAGGAATAATGAAAGAGTGAGCCGCCTTGAGGCTAAACTTGAGAAGAAGATCGATTATCATCACAAGAATTTGTCTACTCAAGTTAAAGATCTTATGTTGTTGATGTGAACAATAGCAGAGAATGTGAATACATTGACTCAATCTATTGAGAAAGGGAAGCTCCCGTCTCAGAGTATTGAGAATTCAAAGTCGTGCAATGCCATCACACTGAGGTTGGGAACATAGTACGAGGGACCGATGAGGTCGGAATCAAATTTAAACATGTCCAGGCCGTGATTCGACCAGGGTTCAACCTACACAGTTGGTCGAACCACACAGGGGAAGTCGTACCAGAGCTCTGGACACGATTAGAAAGCAAAGCAGCATCGGTTTGACCAACATGCATCTGGTTCGACCTGGCCTACAGGTCGAACCATGGTCGAACTAGGCCATTTGGAGCACTCTATTTTTCCAGATGATCGGTTCGGCCAAAGCAAGGATGATTCGACCTGGCCAAAATGTCGAATCATGTCGAACCACACAACCTGGAGCACCCTGTTTTGTTGCAGCAATGGTTCGACCACGACGGTCATGGTTCGACCAATCTATCAGGTCAAACCTTGGTCGAACCGGAGGGCAGAAAGAGTACAGTAGGCCATTCGACCTAGGGGACTGAGGTTCGACCTACTAAACATGTCGAACCCACGTCAAACCCCAACTTCAGAAAGAGAGCAGTCTTCCATACGATCAGTTCGACCACTACGTACCTAGTTTGACCTGTTCATCAGGACAAACCCAGGTCAAATCCATCCAAAACATGCCTATTGTTACACCAAACGCTCTCTATGATATGGATGCTACTCCAGTGGTTCAGAGTGAACAAAATACAGAGGTTATAGCAGAGAAGAAGTGGGAGAGAGCCAAGTGATTGAGAGCCGAAAAAGAGAAAGTGGAGAAGGTTGAACGTGATGAATGGGGCATCCCCAAAACAAAGATACCTCCTCCGTTTCCTTATAAGCTCATGAAGAAGGGATTGGAAGAGAAGTTCAAGAGGTTTTTAGATATCATGAATAAGATAAGCTTGAGCATTCCTTTCTCGGAAGTAATAATGGAGATGCCATACTATGCCCGATTTCTTAAGGACATATTGTTGAAGAAGATGAGCTTGAATGGAGTTGAAATGGTGAATTTTTCTGAAAACTGCAGCTTGATCATTCAAAGGAAACTGCCACAAAAGATGAAGGATCCAGGAAGCTTCACTATCTTGTGTGAGATTGGAAAAGGGCCGGCACAACGAGCTTTGTGCAATCTAGGGGCAAGCATCAATTTGATGCCATTGTCTATCTTTCAGAGGCTTGGTTTGGGGGAGTTAACTCCTACAACAGATGCTCTACAATTGGTAGACAAGTCGATGACGTTTCCAAAAGGAATCATTGAAGACGTACTCATCAAAGTGGAGAAGTTAGTCTTTCCTGTGGATTTTCTTGTGCTAGAGATGGATGATGACAAGGATAATATCCCTTTAATCATGGGGAGACCTTTCCTTGCTACTGTTGGAGCTATGATTGATGTTAAAAAGGTGGAGCTTAGGTTGCGGATGGATAAAGAAGAGGTCCTATTCAATCTTGACAAAGCAATGAAGATGCCCATGGAGTCTCAGTGTCATAGTATTGACGTGGTGGAGGAGATTGTGAAAGAAGATATGTCTTTGATCCTATCTAAGGATCCTCTTGAGACATGTTTGATGGAGTCTCTTACTTATCCCACTACGGAGCTTGACGGTCTCTCCAATGAGGTATGTATTGAATTTCTTGAAAACTGGCTTGCTTTGGGTGATGATAGGTATGAATTGGAAAGAACTAAGGTTGAAGAAGTCAAGTGGACTAGGAAGTACTTGCCATTGGATCGGGAGAGCACTCCGATGGAAGAGAAGAAAGAGGAGCAGAAACCGTTACCGGAACACTTGAAGTATGCCTTTCTTGGCGATAATGAAAAATATCCGGTAATAGTATCTTCTTCTCTTGATGATAATCAACTTGAGGAGCTATTAGATGTCCTTAGGAAGTACAAGTCTGCGATTGGATGGTCTCTAGATGATTTGAAAGGTATAAGTCCTTCGTATTGCATGCATAGAATAAGATTGTTAGATGAGGCCAAGGCAAGTGTTCAAAATCAGCGGAGGGTGAATCCCGCGATTCAGGAAGTGATTAGGAAGAAAATCCTAGCGTGGTTAGATGCCGGTATTATATATCCTATTAGTGATAGTCCCCATATGAGTCCATTGCATGTTGTTGCTAAGAAGGGGGACATGACTAGTAAGAAAACTGAGGATGGAGAAACAATAGCCACAAGGATTCCTACAGGTTGGCGTGTGTGTACAGATTATAGGAAGTTGAATGAGAATACATGCAAAGACCATTTTCCTCTTCCTTTCATGGATCAAATGCTTGATCGTCTCGCAGGGTATGAGTTCTATTGTTTCTTGGATGGGTACTCGGGGTATAACCAAATCATGATTGCCCCCGAGGATCAGGAAAAGATGGCCTTTACTTGCCCTTATGGGACTTTTGCTTTTCGGAAAATGCCATTTGGATTGTGTAATGCGCCTGCTACTTTTCAGAGATGCATGATGTCAATTTTTGATGGGTTGATAGAGAAGATCATGGAGGTGTTCATGGATGATTTTTCTGTTTTTGGTTCCTCCTTTGATGTTTGTTTATCTAACCTTGCTACTGTTTTAAAAAATGTCGAGAAACTAATCTTGTCTTGAATTGGGAGAAGTGCCACTTCATGGTGAGAGATGGGATTGTTCTTGGGCATCATGTTTCTGCCAAGGGATTGCAGGTTGATAGAGCGAAAGTGGTGGCAATTGAGAAGCTTCCACCACCGACCAATGAAAGAGGAGTGCGGTCCTTCCTTAGACACGTCGGATTCTACAGAAGATTTATCAAAGACTTCTCGAAATACTCCAAGTCCTTATCTCACTTACTTGAAAAGGATGTTCCTTTTGTTTTTGATGATGAATGTCTAACAGCTTTTCAAGTTTTGAAAGAGGCGCTTACTACTGAACTTATCTTGATCACACCGGATTGGACTCAACCGTTTGTACTTATGTGTGAGGCAAGTAATGTAGCATTTGGAGTGGTGCTTGGGCAGCTGAGGGAGAAGAAGTTTTGCGCCATTTACTATGCGAGTAAGACTTTCGGTGCAGCACAAAAGAATTACACGGTGACTGAAAAGGAGTTTTTGGCTGTTGTGTATGCATTTGACAAGTTTCGTCAGTATTTGGTTGGCATGAAGACTATTGTGTACACGGATTATTCAGCGATTCGGTACTTGATGGAGAAGAAGGAGACAAAGCTTAGGATCATAAGGTGGATTCTTCTACTTCAAGAGTTTGACTTGGAGATCCGAGATAAGAAAGGTACTGAAAATGTGTTGGCGGATCACCTTTCAAGGTTAGAGACTTGGGAGCATTGTGATAATTATTCCGAGTATATTGTGGAGATGTTTCCGAATGAGAAGATTATGGTTGTGTTCGTTGAAGGGGCTGAGCACGCATGTGTGGTTGCTGTACAAGGAGTAGACGAGTTGCCGCTTCAGCCGAGCATTATTGTGGAGATATTTGATAAATGGGGTATCGACTTTATGGGGCCTTTTCCCCCATCTAATGGATTTCTCTACATCCTTCTAGCCATGGATTATGTTTCTAAGTGGGTGGAAGCGATTCCTACTCGCTTGAATGATTCAAAGACTATCATATCTTTCTTGAAGAAGCATATCTTTGCCCGCTATAGAGTTCCTAGAGCACTAGTTAGTGATGGAGGTTCTCACTTCGTCAATAAGTTTCTAGAGAAGGTGCTGAAGGATTATGGTTTTAAGCATAAGGTTACTACACCCTATCATCCTCAATCGAATGGGCAAGCGGAGGTCTCTAACTAACAAGTCAAATAGATTTTGGAGAAAGTGGTAGGAACCAATATAAAGGATTGGGCTATGAAGCTTGATGATGTCTTATGGGGGTTCCAGACTGCGTACAAGACGGTGTTGGATATGTCACCGTATCAAATTGTCTATGAGAAGCCATGCCACTTACCTGTAGAAATTCAACATAAAGCATTTTGGGCTTTGCGAAGCTTGAATTTGACTCTTAAGGATGTGAAGGAGTTGAGGATGACTCACATTAATCAACTTGATGAGTTTAGGAGTCTTGCTTACAAGAATTCAGAGATTTATAAGTTAAGGATGAAGAGGTGGCATGATTCTAAGATCTCATACTATGAGTTCAAGCAAGGAGACGAGGTATTACTCTTTAACTCTCGTTTGAAGCTTTTCATAGGAAAATTGTAGTCGAAGTGGACGGGACCATTCATGATTCATAGAGCCTGTGGAGGGGGAGTTTTGAGCTTATTGACAAGGATGTAGACATTATCGTGGCGAATGGGCATTGCTTGGAGCATTATGGTCGCCGGATGATGCTTGCGTCATTTTTGAAGATACCTTGATCTGATTTGGTACCATCGTGACTCTCCGACGTTAAACATGAGCGCATGTTTGGGGCTTTCCCTCCCGTTTTATTGCTTTATTTCTTTTGTGTAAGTAAGAAATTATTATATTTGAAGTGCTTACATATTGGCAATTAAATCTCTTTTCAAACTTAGTTTCGACTATAGTTTCTACTAAGTTTGGGGGGGTGTGATGTACTTACCTCAATGAGCACCGATAGTATAATCTTTTCTTTGTGACATTTGTTAGGGGAGTTAATTTTTTGCGACATATTTAAAACTTTAACTGGTTTTTATGTGTCGATTTTTTATAACTTACCTAATGTTTAGTGGTGTTTTGTTCCGTGTTTTGTGTAGTTACGGAGTTACTCATGAATGCTATTTTTAAGGAACAATTTTTGATGAAGTTGTGCTCTAGTTGGTACCTAATGATTCGTTTTGAAGTTTGAAGTGTGTAGGGGTTGAAGAACACTCGGTTTTGGAGCTTCCATGGGTAGGTTCGACCAGTGCCAGGAGGTCAAACCCAACTGAAGAAGTCGAACCATGGTGAGAAATTGTCCAGTGAGGTGGTTCGACCTCATGCAAGATGGTTCGACCAGATCAACAGGTCGAACCAAGGTCGAACCAGCGACATCAGAATTCCAGAAGTGCGGTTCGACCACGACGTTCTTGGTTCAACCTATTTCACAAGTTGAACCAAGGTCGAATTGGTGACCTGAAACATACAGTAAGGTAGTTCGACCTGAGGCATTTTGGTTCGACCTGTTCCATATATCGAACTAAAGTCGAACCGAGAGGAGCACTTGTCTAGAAGGGTGGTTCGACCTCTTCATACGTGGTTCAACCTATTACACAGCTCGAACCGAGGTCGAACCAAGCCAGGTAAGTACGTTTTAAGTTCGATTTTCAGAATGGTTCGATCACTTTTCACTTCACCCTTACTCGAACCCTTTTCAAATCGAAAAACCTTTCCACCAATTTTTCAATTACACTAAATTTCGTACCGATTACACCACACTACACCTTTAATTCTTGATTTGGTCGTGGATTTTGGCGAGTTTCGTCGCAAGTTAGGGTTCCAATCGCGATTTTTGGTAGTCTTGTGTGTTTGATCGATTGTTCGCCATGGGCAAGACTAAAGGTATGTTTTCTCAACTCAATTACTCTAGGATTGAAGTTTAATGTATGCAATTTGTTGTGGGTAAGAGAATTGATGTTGATTTTGGTTGAATTTCATGGTGATGGTTGATGTTTTTGAATTGATTCATATGAATTCTTGCTTATTGAGTTGGAATTTCTTGTTTATTGATAAAATCTTGAGTTCATGTGAATTGTTTGAAGAATTAGGGTGTGTGATTAATGAGCATGTTAATTTGGTTTGAATTTGTTGATAATTGAAGTAGTTCATGGAGTACACTTGTTGAATTTCTTGTTGAATTGCTTGAATAGATTAATGCATGCTTGTTGGTTGTGCTTGAATGAGTTAAAAAGAGTGTGATTGAGGATGTTTTGTCATGTTAAATAAGCAAGCGGTTGTGGATGAGTTGGTGGTTCGATTGAGTATGATGTGTTTGTTGATGATGAATTGAGGCTTGAAGTCTTGAGTAGAGCATAGGAAATACTAGTCAATGGCTTGTTTTCTTGTCTTGTTGGGTGTATTGAAGTATTGCTTTCAGGAATAGGACAAGGAACGAGTAAAGGAAAGGGGAAGGAAGCAGAAGTGAGATCGAAAAAGAGGTACGATAGGCCTTCGAATGTGGACAACGTGACAAAGAAGCTGAGGCTACATGAATGTTTGCCTGAGAACTTCAAATTTCAGATGAAGGAATGGAGTGAGATCAAAGAGAAGTAGGCAGAAGTCTCGGACAAGATAGCTCGGACAAGATACCAAGATGATGATGTTATGAGGACAATGCGCATCTGTGATGATATTTTCTGGATGTTCGACCAAATGGGGATCCACAGGCTTATGGAGTTGAAGAGACCGACTTACTTCCACGTTACAGCAGAGGTGGTTTGCTCCTTTGAGATGGAGAAAGACTCGCTTAGGTATCCGTATCAGTGCTGGTTCCAGCTCGGTGGTGTTAGGAGGAGATGGTCTGCTGAGGATTTTAATGAGCTATTTCAGACACCTCTGGAGATTTCTCGTGTAGAGAATGGATACTTCAATGCCAATAGGTTTTGGAGGGAGATCTCCGGGGAGATTGGAGACTATAAGATCAAACAAGCTCGTACGTCCTCGATCAAGAATCCAGTCTTGAGGTATATGGATCGTGTCCTTGGCAACACGTTATTCGCCCGCTCGGAAGTTGAGCATCGAGAGGATGAACAGTAGGATGCCGAATCAGCATGATGCTCCTCAGCATGTCCCAGTAGTGCCGCAGTAGCTGCGGGCTATTTTGGACGATACACGAGAGCAGCTTCACCTTATTCATGAGCAGCTGGCCGCGATCAGCGCAAATCAGCAGGAGATGAACAGGCACCTGGCCTTGGCGAACGCCAATTACACCGCATTGAGTGCGAGGCTGCAGTCGATGAATAGAGATATCCGCGACATTCATCGGAGGCTTGATGAGAAGGATGCGAGTGATGATGCGGATGATGATGCTCCGGAGGAGTAGAACTTCAGGTTTTCTTTTGATTTTCTCCGATTCATCTCATCTCCCATTCTTCTTTTTATCTTTACAGGTTGGGATGTGTTTCTTGCGTGAGTGGCATGTACTATACTTGATCTTGGTGTGAATTTATAGGATAGCTTGATTCATGAGTTGATAAAAACTTGTATGATTGATTCGTATGGGTTTGTGCATTCGTATATTCATGTGTGCTTTTATTGATGAGAGCATGTGTAATGTGATAAGTATGTAGAATTCTTGTGCAATTGATCTTGATTATGTGCTATGAGGAGTACCTAGGATTCTATTTACCTATGTGAGGATTTGAGCCTTTTCAATCATGCTTGATCATGATAGTTTATTCTTGAGAGAATCATTCATATGAACGTATTCTAGAACTTAGCTTGGAGTCTTGTGTGAAACTTATAATTAATGAATTGTTAGGACATGATCTTAGGCCATTATTATGTAATTAAATTACTTAGCCAAATTTTATCTTCCCAATGATCATATAAGCCTTTGGTTGCCCTGTTGAGCCGTTAAAAACCTTTTCTTTGGTAGCCGAAGTAAATAGCCTTATGAACCTTTACTTGAGCCTTGATTAAACTATTCATTGGTGGAGAGTTGAGGAGATTAATTGTTTTAAGAGGAAGAAGGATGATAGAATGTGGTTGAATAAAGGAAGAGTAAAAAGTATGGTTAAATCTTGTTTAGGGGTAGTGCCCGAAACTGGTACCCCAATTGCTTATAACATGGAGAGCAGCTGATTGATGAAGAGGAAAAGGGTAGTGCCTAAAACCGGTACCCGAATTGTCTAAAGAAGATGATGTTGATGCCATGAGAAGAAGGAAAATTCAGAAATTTTACAAGTTCAAGAGACGAAAGTGGAGGAGATATGATGAAGCTAATGAAGAAAAGAAGAATTTCCAAGGTAACTCTCTACTAGTGTCTTAAGTCACTTTACCTTAATTTTCCTACCTTTTCCAAAGAGCCAACATTACAACCCAAAGACAAGTCCTTTGTGATCCTAGTAATAAGTTGATTGTGAGTTGATTTTTGAGACCTTTGCTAAGCTTATGGTTACGCATTTGTATGGATTGAATATGAGCATTTATACTAGCCTATGAAGTGCCTCACGCACTTGAGTGAGAGAGTAAACACTTATCTTGTGAGCTAGATAACTTAGTACTCCGAATGGTTATATGATTAAGTGATGTTTTGCATGAATGATATGTATGATGCAAGATATACTTGTTTAGATTAATGAGATTGCATGTGTAATATGTGTTGTACTTGATCTTAGTGAATTATACACGACTCCTATGCTTTGATTACATTGCCTCGGGACGAGCAACATGTAAGTTTGGAGGTTTGATTAGTGTGTAAATTCACGAGTTTAGCACCGGTATTTATGCTAGTTTTGGAGAGTTTGAAGGTTGAAATAGGTGGAAAACCTATATATATTGTGAAAGGGCATGAATCAGGGATTGTTGGAGCTATTTGAGTGGTTTTACTAGCAAAATCAGAGTTGAAGTGTCAAGAATTGAAGACACAAAGTCGAGGCCATTCGAATCGTCAAAAATAAAGAAGGGTTCGACCTGAAGGAGGAGGGTTCGACCTCTCCAACAGGTCGAACCGACCACGCGAAGTATACAGAAGGTGGGTTCGACCAAGACTAGAGGGATCGACCTAATCATCAGGTCAAACCATGGTCGAACCAGCTCACAAGAAAGAGGGTTCGACCACGACGACCTGCTCAGTTGGTCGAACCAAGTGCTGAATGTGTCCAGTAGCATGGTTCGACCTGTAGTTCGACCAGGGAGGTGTGGTTCGACCAGGGAGGAGTGGTTCAAACCAGGTGTTGAATTCATCCAGTAGCGTGGTTCGACCTGTGGTTCGACTTGTGAAGAGTGGTTCGACATGTTTGCTGAGGTCGAACCAAGATACGGAAACTTACCTTATCCGGATTTTCGAGGCCTAAATGCGTGAGATCACTTGAAAAGCCCATTCCAAGCCCTAAAGACATGATTACAAGTATAAAAGGAGGCCCATGCAGTCCAGAAAAGGGATTTTTTAGAGAGCTTTTGATCGAGATAATCATACAAGAGACAAGAAGAGTGATCGTCCATCATCCGGAGGGGCTGTGACAGAGTTCTGCTAGAGGTTCAAGTAAGATCGGTCCACCTAACAATGATTGTTCTTAGATCAATCATGGGCTAGAGCCGCTTCGGTAGTTCTAGGGTTATAAAAGTTTCATGAATTAATTTATCTTTCATGTGTAAACTCCGTACAACACTACTTGTGGTTTATTTTATATAAGATTGTGCATTTTTAATCCATACTCAAAGTTGTTTTGTGCATCAATAATCGTTGTGTAGAGTCTGAATTCATAACATGGTTATTGGTTGAGTACGTTCACTATTGAGCAGTGTTTTATGTTATAATTCTAAGTGAAGGGATTCCGAAGTCTTATTAGAACTATCTTATATGAATACTTATTAATTGAATCATATTCGGGTTAATAAGTAGGATAAAGAGTATAACTTCATAGTACCTATAAAGGGAGATCAAATCGGGTTAGAGTACTAAGTGTACGGGAAATAATTGATTATGATAGTACATAGAAAGGGGGGTGAATTATATCTCTTGCTCCAAGAAAATTCACACGTGTCATATGCATATTTACTTGTGTCTGTAGAGTGAATTTGCATGGTCTAGTGATGCGTCCATAAACCACAAGGCAGAGTCGGACATCGACACACCAAAGTATGAATTAATAAGTGAAACTGGATGACCTGACGAACTACCTACTATCTTATTTGATCACAACCCACTATCTCTTGTTTTTGTTATTTTACTTGTTATTTTGATTGATTATTCGTTATTTAATTCAACATCAAAACCATTATATTTTTCAACATAGTCATAGTTTACTAGAACATAATTAAATTGATATTTATCCGTCCCGTGGATTCGATATTTAACTTGGTCACCTTCGAAACTACGATTGATATCCTTCATACTTGGGGATTAAATTGTGTGTTGAGAAAACACCCATCAATCATTATCATCATCATCATTATCATCATAAATCATCATCGTCATCATCATCATCATCCACTATCATCATCATCATCATCATCGTCATCATCATCATCATCCATCACCATCATCATTGACTTGCACCGTATGTCTCAACACACAATTTAATAATCCCCAAGTTGTTAAGGATATCAGTTGTAGTTTCGATGGTGACCAAGTTATTATCGAACCCAAGGGATGGATAAATATCAGTTTAATTATTATCTAGTAAACTAAGACTATGTGGAAATATAGTATTGAAATTGTTTAAGTACGATTAATTGAAATAACAATAGAAAAGAGAGTAGGTTGTGATCAAATAAGATGAGAGGTAGTTCGTCAGGTCATCGAGTTTCACTTATTAATTCATACTCTCGTGTGTCAATGTCCGACTCTGCCTTGTGGAATATGGACGCATCACTAAGTCCTACACATCTACTCTATAGACACAAGTAAACATGCGTGTAACACGTGTGAATATCCTTGGAGCAAGATGTATACTTCACCCCCCTTTCTAGGTACTATCATAATCAATTATTTCCCGTGCACTTAGTACTCTAATCCGATTTGATCTCCCTTTATAGGTACTATAAAGTTATACTCTTTATCCTACTTATTAACCCGAATATGATTCAATTGACAAGTATTCATATAAGATAGTTCTAATAAGACTTCGGAATCCCTTCACTTAGAATTATAACGATAAACCCTGCTCAACAGTGAACGCACTCAACCAATAACCATGTTATGCATTCAGACTCTACACAACGATTATTGATGCACAAAACAACTATGAGTATGAATTAAAAATGCACAATCTTATATAAAATAATCCACAAGTAGTGTTGTACGGAGTATTCACACGAAAGATGAATCAACTCATGAAACTTTCATAAACCTAGAACTACCGAAGTGGCTCTAGCCCATGATTGATCTAAGAACAATCATGTTTAGATAGGCCATTCTTACTTGAACCTTCCAATGGGACCTCTGTCACAGCCCTCCGGATGATGGAAGATCGCCTCCTCTCCAACTCTATGTCTCCTTCTACGTTTCTTGATCAAAAGCTTTCTTTTCGGACTGCATGAGCCTTCTTTTATACTTGTAATCATGTCTCTAGGGCTTGGAATGGGCTTTTCAAGTGTTCTCACGCGTTTAGGCCTCGAAAATCCGGATAAGGTAAGTTTCCGCGATGCTGGTTCGACTTCAGCAAACAGGTCGAACCAGAGGCCGCAGGTCGAACCACAGGTCGAACCATGCTTCTGGACAATTTCTGCACTTGGTTCGACCACGGTTCGACCTGATAGACAGGTCGAACCACTTGAGTCGTGGTCGAACCTCGTTTTGGAGACTTCACGATGCTGGTTCGACCTTGGTTCGACCTGTTATACAGGTCGAACCAAGAATGTCGTGGTCGAACCTTCCTCCTTAAGCTCCGTATGGCTGGTTCGACCTGCTGGGGAGGTCGAACCCTCCTCCAATAGGTCGAACTCACCTGTTTCTTTGGTGGTTCGCATGGCCTCGACTCCGTCTCTTCGATTCTTGGCACTTCCTCTCCGATTTAGCTATCAAAACCACTCAAATAGCTCCTCTAACACCTGATTCATGCTTATTCATAATATACATAGGTTTTCCACCTATTTCACCTTCAAAACTCTCCAAAACTAGCACAAAACATGATGCTAAACTTGTGAATTTACACACTCATCAAACTCCCAAACTTACATGTTGCTCGTCCCGAGGCAACCAATTCAAACCACAGGAGTCGTGTATAATTCACTGAGTCCAAGTACAACACATATTACATATGCAATCTCATTAATTAAAACAAGTATAGCTTGCATCATACATATCATTCATGCAAAACATCACTTAATCACACACCATTCGGAGTACTAATCATCAAGCTCACAAGATAAATTTACTCTCTCACTCAAGTGCGAGAGGCACTTTATAGGATAGTTTCAACGCTCATATTCAATCTATATTCACGCGTAACCATAAGCTTGGCAAATGTCTCAAAAATCAACTCACAATCAACTTATTACTAGGATCACAAAGGACTTGTCTTTGGGATATAATGTTGGCTCTTTGGAAAAGGTAGGAAATATTTGGATATAGTGACTCAAACACTAGTAGAGAGTTACCTTGGAGGTTCTCGATTTCTTCATTTGGCTTCAAATTCTCCTCCAATTCTTCTCTTACACTAGCAACCTTCGAATTTCCTTCTTTCCTTGCATCAACATCATTCTTCTTTTAGGTAACTTGGGTACCGGTTATAGGCACTACCCTTCTCGAACATCGATCAGCCGCTTCTCACCAAGAAGCTAAAATTTCATCTAGTAAACAATTCGGGGTACCAGTTTCAGGCACTACCCCTAACAAGATTTAACCATGCTTTCCATTCTACTCACTTCATTCCACCTTCCTTTTTCTTCTTACAACACTCAACCACCTCAACTCTCTCTACCAATGAATAGGGAATTTACAAAGCTCAAGTAAAGGTTCATAAGGCTATTTACTTCGGCTACCAAAGAAAAAGTTTTAAGGCTCAAACGGGGCTACCAAAGGTTTATACGATCATTAGGAAAGGTAAAATTTGGCTCAGTGACTAAATTAATCAAAAATGGCCTAAGATCATGTCCTAGCAATTTATCCATTGTAAGTTTCACACAAGACGCCAAGCCAAGTTCTAGAATACGTTTATATAGATGATTCTCTTAAGAATAAACTATCATGAACAAGCATGATAAAGGCTCAAATCCTCACATAGGTAATAGAATCCTAGTACTCCTCATAGCATATAATAAAGATCAATTAAACATAAATTCCACATACTTATCAAATATACATGCTCTTCTTCAATGAAAATAACACACGAATACATATACCATTAAGCTCATTCCCAGTCATACAAGTATCTATCAATCACTTATACATTCCACTCACACATGAATCACAACCCAACCTGTAAATATAAAAAGATGAATGTGAGATGAGATGAATCAGAAAAACCAAAGAAAACCTGTAAACTACTCCTTAGGAGCATCATCCTCCTCATCATCATCTTCGTCCTCCTCATCCAACCTATTCTCCACAGCTCAGCACAGGCTGGTAACGTGCCTATCCATCGTATCCACTCGACTGCTCACTCTACCAACACGCTCACTCAAGGCAGTGTACCTCTCGTTCATCACGGCGTAATTGGCGTTGGCAAGTGCAAGCTGCCTGTTCGTCTCCTGCTGGCTAACAACGAGTGCAATCAGCTGCTCATGAATGAGGCGGAGCTGCTCCCGGGTGTTAATCGGAACATTCCGCTGCTACTCTACAGGAACATGCCGAGGCGCGTCATGCTGCTGTTCTTCCGGAATCTCCATCTCCGGCTGCTCATCCACCTGATGTTCAACCTCGGGCTGCTGAAATGGCTGCGGTGACTGCTGCGGTGGCGGATGGTAGTCTCCCTGATCTACGATCTGCTGTAAGTCCGCCAATCTGCCCTCTGCGCACATCCTAGCCACAGCTCTCCAATCTCCTTTGGTCTTTACAGTCACGGAAAGAGCAGTGTGTCCTAAGGAGTTCATCAACAAGTTTCTCGCCTTCCGTACGGTGGTCATGTTGCTCACGTCAAAAGGAAACATGAAATCGTATGGCCTCAGGCCCCTTATAAAGAACCAATCTCCATCTCTGAAATGAGCAAATCCTCCCTTGACGCAAGTGAGCATCACCAAATCGGGCTCCCCTCTAACTGGTGTATAGTCGGTGAAATCCATGCTATAGTGCTCAGCTACGATCGTAAGTAACCCTCCAATATTGATCTTCTGAAATCCTACGGTCCTGAAGTGATGCAGCTGCGCAATGAAGTATGCTCCCACGTTGAAATTCACCGTGTTCATCATACACCACAAGGCGTATAGCTCTCCTCTAGATACACATCCACCCTCCGAGCGAGCGAACAATGTGTTCCCAAGCACTCGATCCATATACTTCAAAACTGGATTCTTGATCGACGTCGCACGGGCCTGTTTGATTTTATAATCGCCAATTTCCCCCGATATCTCTCTCCAAAACCTATTGGCGTTGAACTGTCCGTGCTCCACTCGAGAAATCTCTAAAGGCATCTGAAACAGCTGATTAAAATCCTCAGCCGTCCATCTCTTCCGGACTCCTCCCAACTGAAACGTGCACTGATACGGGTAGCCGAGTGGATCCTTATCCATCTCAAATGAATAGACCACCTCCGCTGTGATGTGGAAATAAGTCAGCCTCTTCAACTCCATAAACCTCCGGATACCAACTCGATCGAACAACAAGAACATATCATCCCGGATGCTCATGAGTCGCATGGCCTCATCATCTTGATATCTCATCCGAGCTATCTTATCTGAGACTTCCGCCCACTTCTCTTTAATCTCGTCCCAATCAGGCATCTGGATCTTGAAGTTCTCGGGAAGACGTTCTTGCAACCTAAGTGTTTTCGTCACCTTGTCCACATTTGAAGGCCTGTCATGCCTTTTCTTTGATCTCACCTCGGCTGCCTTGCCCTTCCCCTTGCCTTGTCCGGATCCTTGTCCTGTTCCTGGTAACATCAATCAGTAAAACCACACAACAAGAAGGCAAGAAATTGACTAGAATTTCATATAATCTACTCAAGACTTCAAGCATCCATTCTCAATCAACTCAACATCATCTCAACACAACTGGCTTATTATCATGCTCAACACTTCCTCAATCACACTTTCTTAAATCATCAAAACATTACCAACAAGCATGCATTCTTCAATTCAAGCAATTCAATACAAATTTCAACAAATGAACTTCATGAACCACCCCAATTTTTATCAATTCAAACCAAACTAGCACGCTTGACTCTTAGACACATCATATCATTGATCAATTCACATAAACTCCCAAGTTTAATCTATAATCAAAACTTTCAAATCAATGAAGATGAATTCACATGAATCAAATCAAAATATCAAAATTCACCATGAAAATCAACCAACTCAACATCAATCCTCTTATCCACAACAAATTGCATACCTAAAGCTTCAATCCTAGAGTAATTGAGTGGAGAAGACATACCTTTAGCCTTGCCCATGGTGAAAAATCGATCAAAACCACACACACACAAGAATTCCATGACTGGAGCCCTAATTCGCGATGAAAAATCGCCCAAATCCACGCCCAATTCACAAATTCGAAGTGTAATGATGTGTAATCGGTGCGAAATCAAGTGTAATTGACGAATATGTGCAAGGGTGTTGAGATTCGAAGAGGATTCGGAGTGTGTTTTGCAAAGGAAATGTGATCGAACCCTTTAAAAATTCAAACTTAAACTGCGTACCTGGCTTGGTTCGACCTCGATTCGACCTGTTAAATAGGTCGAACTAGGACTAGCGTGGTCGAACCACTCTTCTCGACAAGTTTTTCCTCAGGTTCGACCATAGTTCGACCTACTGGAACAGGTCGAACCAGGTAACTCCATGTCGAACCACCCTTCTGGAAATTTTAGGTCCCTGGTTCGACCAGGGTTCGACCTGATGATTTGGTCGAACCAGATATGTCGTGGTCAAACCATTGCTGCATCAAAATAGGGTGTTCTAAAATGCGTGGTTCGGCCATGGTTCGACCTACTGGAACAGGTCGAACCATGCATCACTTGGTCGAACCACCTCTCTGGACAACTTTTAGCTCCAATTCGACTTCCTCTGCTTGGATCCGACCTCCTGGCGCTGATCGAACCTCACCCTGCCTTGGTCGAACCATGCTATGAACTTCAACACCGAGTTTTCTTCATTCCCACACACTTCTAGCTTCAAGACAAATCATTATGTACCAAATAGAGCACAACTTCATCAAAATTCAATCATTAAACCCATCAATCATGAATAACTCCACAATCAATCAAAGTACTAAATAAAACACCACCGAACATTAGGCAAGTTGCAAAAAATCGACACACCAAACCGATTAAAATATTAAATATGCCGCAAAAACCAACTTCCCTAACAAACGCTACAAAGAAAATATCATACATCCGGTGCTTAACGAGGTAAGTACATCACACCCCCCCAAACTTAGGAGAAACAAAGTCGAAACTAAGTTTGCAAAGAGATGTAATTTCTGATAAGTAAGCACTTTCGATACAAAAATTTCTCACGCACACTAAAGAAATAAAGTAATAAAAACGGAAAGGCAAGCCCCTAACAGGCGCTCATATTTAACGTCGGAGAGTCACGACGGTACCAAATCAGACAAAGGTATCTTTAAAAATGACGCAAGCATCATCCGGCGACCTGTAATGCTTCAAACGATGCCCATTCACCGCGATAATGTCTCCATCCTTGTCAATGAGCTCAAAACTCCCCCTCCTAAGGCTCGATGAATCATGAACGGGCCTGTCCACTTCGACTTCAACTTGCCTTCAAAAAGCTTTAAACGGGAGTTAAAAAGTAATACCTCGTCTCCATACTTGAACTCCTTGTATGAGATCTTCGAATCATGCCACCTCTTCATCCTCTCCTTAAAGATCTCTGAATTCTTGTAAGCACGACTCCTAAACTCATCCAATTGATTAATGTGAGTCATCCTCAACTCCTTTACATCCTTAAGAGTCAAGTTCAAGCTTCGCAACGCCCAAAATGCTTTGTGTTGAATCTCTACAGGTAAGTGGCACGGCTTCCCATAGACAATTTGATACGGTGACATATCCAACACTGTTTTGAACGCGGTCCGGAACCCCCATAAGACATCATCGAGCTTCAAAGACCAATCCTTTCTATTGGTTCCTATCACCTTCTCTAGAATCTGTTTGACTTGACGGTTGGAAACTTCCGCATGCCCATTCGCTTGAGGATGATAGGGTGTAGTAACCCTATGCTTAACACCATACCCTTGAAGCACCTTCTCAAGAAACTTATTGACGAAGTGAGTACCACCATCACTAACTAGTGCTCTAGGGACTCCATAGCGGGCAAAGATATATTTCTTCAAGAAAGATATAATAGTTTTAGAATCATTCAAGCGCGTAGGAATTGCTTCCACCCACTTAGAAACATAATCCACAGCAAGAAGAATGTAGAGAAATCCATTCGACAGGGGTAAAGGCCCCAAGAAATCGATACCCCACACATCAAAAACCTCCACTACTATGCTCGGCTGAAGTGGCATCTCATCTCTCCTACTGATGTTCCCCGTGCGTTGACAACTATCGCAAGATGCGACAAAGGACTCACAATCCTTGAACAACGTAGGCCAATAGAGCGCAGACTGAAGTACCTTGGCTGCTGTCTTTTGAGCGCCGAAGTGCCCCCCGTTAGGTTGTGCATGGCAAAACTCGAGAACACTCTCCATCTCCATCTCGGGCACACACCTACGGACGATAGAATCCGTACAAATCTTGTACACAAACGGATCGTACCATATAAAGGTCTCAACATCCCTCTTGAATTTAGCAAGTTGGTATCGGTTGAGATCCTTTGGAATTTCTCCCACGGCGATATAATTAACAAAATCCGCATACCATGGATCAACTCCTTGTGCAGCAACCACACATGCTCGCTCTGCCCCTTCAACAAACACAGCCATGAGCTTCTCATCCGGGAACATCTCCTCAATATACTCGAAAGAATTATCACAATGCTCCCTAGTCTCCAACCTCGAAAGGTGATCCGCCAATACATTATCAGTACCTTTCTTATCTCGGATCTCCATGTCAAACTCTTGAAGTAGAAGAATCCACCTTATGATTCTAGGCTTCGTCTCCTTCTTCTCCATCAAGTACCGAATCGCTGAATGATCCGTGTACACGATAGTCTTCATGCCAACCAAATACTGACGAAACTTATCGAATGCGTACACAACAGCCAAAAACTCCTTCTCAGTCACCGTGTAATACTTTTATGCCGCATCAAAAGTCTTGCTGGCGTAGTAAATGGTGCAAAACTTCTTCTCTCTCAGCTGCCCAAGCACCACTCCAAGTGCTAGATCACTTGCATCACACATAAGTACAAACGGTTGAGTCCAATCCGGTGTGATCAAGATAGGTGTAGTAGTAAGCGCCTCCTTCCAAACCTAAAAAGCTGTTAGACATTCATCATTAAACACAAAAGGAACATCCTTTTCAAGTAAATGAGACAAGGGCTTGGAGTATTTCGAGAAGTCTTTTATAAATCTCCTGTAAAAACCGGCGTGTCCAAGAAAGGACCGCACTCCTTTTTCATTGGTCGGTGGTGGAAGCTTCTCAATTGCCACCACTTTGGCACGATCGACCTGTAATCCCTTGGCGGAAACATGATGCCCAAGAACGATCCCACCCTTTACCATGAAGTGGCATTTCTCCCAGTTCAAGACAAGATTAGTCTCTTGGCATCTCTTCAAAACAGTAGCGAGGTTAGATAAACAAATATCAAAGGAGGAACCAAAAACAGAGAAATCATCCATGAACACTTCCATGATCTTCTCTATCAACCCATCGAATATTGCCATCATGCACCTCTGAAAAGTAGCAGGCGCATTACACAACCCAAATGGCATCTTCCTAAAGGCGAAGGTCCCGTAGGGGCAAGTAAAGGTGGTCTTTTCTTGATCCTCGGGGGTAATCATGATTTGGTTGTACCCCGAGTACCCATCCAAGAAACAACAAAACTCGTACCCTGCAAGACGATCTAACATTTGATCCATGAAAGGAAGGGGAAAATGGTCTTTACATGTATTCTCATTCAACTTCCTATAATCAACACATGTACGCCATCCCGTAGGAATCCTTGTGGCGATAGCTTCTCCATCCTCAGCTTTTACTACAGTCATGCCCCCCTTCTTAGCAACTACATGCAATGGACTCACATGGGGACTATCACTAATAGGATATATAATTCCAGCATCCAACCACGTAAGGATTTGCTTCCTTATCACTTCTTGAATCGCTGGATTAACCTTCCGCTGATTCTGAACACTCGCCTTAGCCTCATCTATCAACCTCACCTTATGCATGCAATACGAAGGACTTATTCCTTTCAAATCCTCAAGTGACCAACCAATCATAGACCTATACTTCCTAAGAACATCCAATAACTCCTCAAGTTGGTCATCATCAAGAGAAGAAGATACAATTACCGGATATTTTTCATTGTCGCCTAGAAAGGCGTACTTCAAGTGTTCCAGCAATAGTTTCAACCCTTCGTTCTTCACTTCCACTGGAATGTTCTCTTCATCAAGAGGCAAAAACTTCCTAGTCCAATTGACTTCTTCCACCTTAGTTCTTTCCGATTTAAACCTGTCATCACCCAAAGCAAGTAAGTTTTCAAGAAATTCAATACATACCTCGTTGGAGAGACCGTCAAGCTCTGAAGTGGGATAAGTAAGAGACTCCATCAAACATGTCTCTAGAGGATCCTTAGTTAGGATCAAAGACATATCTTCATCCACAATCTCCTCCACCACGTCAATACTATGACACTGAGACTCCATGGGCATCTTCATTGCTTTGTCCAAGTTGAAAAGAACTTCAACTTTGTCCATCCTCAATCTGAGCTCCCCTTTTTGGACATCAATCATGGTTCCAGCAGTAGCAAGGAAAGGTCTCCCCAAGATTAAAGGGATATTATCCTTGTCATCATCCATTTCTAGCATAAGAAAGTCTACCGAAAAGACTAGCTTCTCCATTTTGACAAGTACGTCTTCAATAATCCCTTTCGGAAACGTCATCGACCTGTCTGCCAATTGGAGAGCAACTGTAGTAGGAGTTAACTCCCCCAAACCAAGCCTCTGAAAGATGGACAAAGGCATCAAATTGATGCTTGCCCCTAAATCGCACAAAGCTCGCCGTGCCGGCCCCTTTCCAATCTCACATAGAATAGTGAAGCTCCCCGGATCTTTCATCTTCTGTGGCAGCTTCCTCTGAATGATTGAGCTGCAATTTTCAAATAAATTCACCATTTCAATTCCGGTTAAGCTCCACTTCTTCAACAATATGTCCTTTAGGAACCGAGCATAATAAGGCATCTCCATTATTGCTTCCGAGAAAGGAATGCTCAAGCTTATCTTATTCATAATCTCTGAAAATTTCTTGAACTTCTCTTCCAATCCCTTCTTCACCAGCTTGTACGGAAATGGCGGAGGTATCTTTGTTTTGGGAATCCCCCATTCATCACGATCAACCTTCTCCGCTTTCTCCTTTTCGGCTCTCAATCGCTTGGCTCTCTCCCACTTTTTCTCAGCTATAATCTCTGTACTTTGCTCATTCTGAACCACTGGAGTAGCATCAACATCATCGAGAGTGTTCAGAGTAGCAATAGGCAATTTATGGATGGGTTCGACCAGGGTTCGACCTGTGGAACAGGTCGAACCAGGGACGTAATGGTCGAACCGTCTCTATGGCAGATCACTTTCTTTCTGAATTTGAGGTTCGACATGGGTTCGACCTGGTTGATAGGTCGAACCATTTCTCCCTGGGTCGAACCAACCTACTGTACTCTTTCCTCCTTCCGGTTCGACTTGGGTTCGACCTGATGGATTGGTCGAACCATGTCCATCGTGGTCGAACCGTGGCTGCTTCAAAATAGGGTGCTGCAAGTTGATAGGTTCGATATAGGTTCGACCTTCTGCACAGGTCGAACCGTGGCCGTCGTGGTCGAACCGCTCGGTTGGAAAAACAGAGTGCTGGAAACTACTTGGTTCGACATAGGTTCGACCTGTAGGCCAGGTCGAACCATTGTCATTTTGGTCGAACCGGTGCTGTATTGACTCTCGATCGTGTCCAGTGCCTTGGTTCGACCTTCCCTGTATGGTTCGACCTTCAATGCTGGTCAAACCGAGGCCGAATCCCCCTCTGGACATCTCCGTCTTCCATTCCGGCTTCATTGGCCCCTCGTATTGTGTTCCAGACCTCAATGTGATGGCGTTGCAGGACCTAGGATTCTCAATACTCTGAGATGGAAACTTCCCTTTCTCCACAGATTCAGTCAATGTATTCACATTCTCTGCGATTGTCCCCATTAACAACGTAAGGTCTCTAACTTGAGTGGACAAATCCTTATGATGATCATCAATCTTCTTCTCGAGTTTAGCCTCAAGGCGGTTCACTCTTTCATCATTCTTTGCCATATACCTGTTCACAGTATCCTCAAAACCCGGTTTTCCTTCTTCCACCTTAGTACCCGGATCAACACCCATCGGAGGTTGCGTTGCATTGTTCGGATTGCTCCATGAGAACTCTGGCCTCCTAGGCTGTTGTTGATAACCACCCGGAGGACCACGATTATTGAAGTTTCCTCGATAGTTCCCTTGGTAGTTCTGATTTCCTTGATCTGGATACCTAGTCCCTTGAATACTTTGACCCATGGCGTAATTTGCCTCTTCTAATTCCTCATGGATCGTGCCATCGTTCATCGCTTCCTGCTGCATGATTGGTACTCGCTGAGATATATCGCTGATTTGCTTCTGTTGGGATCAAATAGCTTGTTGATGTTGGACAAGCTAGAGACGATCTCATCCTCTCTACTTATTTTTACCATTGTATATTCAAATTTAGCTACCTTTCCAAGAACGTAAGTGCCTCGAACTCTGTCAGTTGGCCAATCTCTCGAATTCATTGAAATATCTTCGAACAATTTCTCGGCCTCTACGGATGACTTAGTAAGCAATGCTCCATTAGAAGAAGCATCCAATAACACTCTTGAATCGCAGTCCAATTTATTATAGAATATACTGATATATTCAGCTTTAGACAGCCCATGTTGAGGACACCTTCGTAGCATGTCCTTGAATCTATCCCAAGCCTCATGAAACTTCTCTCCTCCACTGATAGCAAATTGGTTAATCTCTTGTTTCATCTTAAACACTTTTGAAGGTGGCATATATCTCTCCAAGAACCTTAACTTCAATTGCTCCCAAGTGGTGCACTCAGCTGCGTTTAAAGTATCGTACCAATCTCTCGCCTTTTTTCAGTAAGAGAGAATTTAAACAATAAGATCTTCCGCGCATCTTCATGGTCTCCTGCATCTTTTTGAGTACTTGCATAGCCCAGAAACTTGTTTAGATGCTGCTGCGGATCCTCAAAAGATCCTCCTGAAAAGGAGTTCCTTTCTATCATACTAATAAGAGCGGGGTGAAGATCCAAATCAGCATTAGCCCCCCTCGCTCCTAGAAGCCCTAAGTGTCCAGCCCCATTATTCTTGAAGACTTCACGGATGGCCAGATTATCTGGATTGGCCCTGTCGTTGGCCATGTCAACGTCCGCTGTTGCTGCGTTTGGATCAACCACAGTTTCAGTTGCTTCCGAGTTCGGTTATTCAACTTCAACTCCAAAATTCAGAGCTTTAGTTGGATCTATGGTCTTGTTCTTACTCTTCATCTTCTTCTTCTTTTTAGAAGACGCTCCGATCTCAGGATTGTATGGTTCTAATTCACCTTTCTGTGATCGCGTGAGCATACACCTGAAAAGAATAAAAGAGAAAACAGTAAAACAAGAAGGATAATCCTAATTAACTAGAAATAACAAAAAGATATTTTAAGCCGTCCCCGGCAACGGCGCCATTGACTTGCACCGTATGTCTCAACACACAATTTAATAATCCCCAAGTTGTTAAGGATATCAGTTGTAGTTTCGATGGTGACCAAGTTATTATCGAACCCAAGGGATGGATAAATATCAGTTTAATTATTATCTAGTAAACTAAGACTATGTGGAAATATAGTATTGAAATTGTGTAAGTACGATTAATTGAAATAACAATAGAAAAGAGAGTAGGTTGTGATCAAATAAGATGAGAGGTAGTTCGTCAGGTCATCCAGTTTCACTTATTAATTCATACTCTCGTGTGTCAATGTCCGACTCTGCCTTGTGGAATATGGACGCATCACTAAGCCCTACACATCTACTCTATAGACACAAGTAAACATGCGTGTAACACATGTGAATATCCTTGGAGCAAGATGTATACTTCACCCCCCTTTCTAGGTACTATCATGATCAATTATTTCCCGTGCACTTAGTACTCTAACCCGATTTGATCTCCCTTTATAGGTACTATAAAGTTATACTCTTTATCCTACTTATTAACCCGAATATGATTCAATTGACAAGTATTCATATAAGATAGTTCTAATAAGACTTCGGAATCCCTTCACTTAGAATTATAACGATAAACCCTGCTCAACAGTGAACGCACTCAACCAATAACCATGTTATGCATTCAGACTCTACACAACGATTATTGATGCACAAAACAACTATGAGTATGGATTAAAAACGCACAATCTTATATAAAATAATCCACAAGTAGTGTTGTACGGAGTATACACACGAAAGATGAATCAACTCATGAAACTTTCATAACCCTAGAACTACCGAAGTGGCTCTAGCCCATGATTGATCTAAGAACAATCATGGTTAGATAGGACATTCTTACTTGAACCTTCCAATGGGACCTCTGTCACAGCCTTCCGGATGATGGAAGATCGCCTCCTCTCCAACTCTATGTCTCCTTCTACGTTTCTTGATCAAAAGCTTTCTTTTTGGACTGCATGAGCCTTCTTTTATACTTGTAATCACGTCTCTGTTGGATTGTATACTAAAAGTCTAGCTTTAGTATGAACAATGTCATAACATTATTTGAAATGAGAATCATTGATCAAATGATTGCATCTTATAATTTATTTTATATGCATGATGCAATAGTCCATTTACTTTATACTGTAGATAATATGTTGTGCGACAACACGCGGAAGATCATATTATCGGTTTCCTTATAAAGTATAAACAGATGCTCACAACTGAGATAGACGGGGGCTCTCTATCGGTATGGTTGTAGTGTGGTTTGGTATTAGCTTGTCTTGGCTATAGAATCACATTAGTGCACTTGTGTGTATTGAGTAGGACCGCCTGAGATCGTTCGACTTATACTGACTTATAGAAGAACTTGATCTCTGTTATTATGGAAGTTCGTGCTCTTAATCCCTATACAATAACCTCGACACGTAGGGCAGTATGTATTTCTTTGATTCATCAATGGGTGAGATTTATAAGTATTAAATCAACAAACTCGGTGAGTTGGGAAGTAGTGCTGTATCTATGGTGTGCTGTTGATTGTAGAAGGAATCCATGTCCGTCATAGGTTGATGATGTCCCCTTGAGGAGCTCATAAGGTTTATCATGTAAATCTTGCAAGTGGATTAATTCCGGCATGATAAAAAGGTTGAGTGGTACTACTCTTGGATGAGATATTAATTAATTTGAGTTGTCAGTAACTTAATTAATTAATGGACATTGTATATCTTAAACATGGGGAGACTATCGGGCTTATAATAAGAAGGAGCCCAGAACATAATTTTGGGATTGGACGGGTAGTGCAATAATAATATTTTAGTGGACTATATTATTATTATTGGATTTAATTAAAAGCTTTGGGCTAAGCTTGGTTAATTAAATTCAATTGAGGCCCAGCCCAATTTCTCCTCCTGGTCCCTGCTGTAGCCCAATATATATAGTCATCTCAGCTTCTGGAAACCTAACATCCTGCGCCTCTTTTGACGTGAGTTAGAGAGAAGCAGATTGAGAGAACTCTGGGGATTGTTGACCACCCAACACCAGAGTTGACTTGGGACATACAGCAGAAGATCAAGAGGTGTTCTTCTGCAGTGATTCAGACTCTACATCAACCCTGAAGTACGGTAAACACATTATCGCTTCCGCTGATTTATTGTTTACCTGTTAATCCTAACGGATCACGTTGAACCGCACGATCCAATTGCCCAACAATTGGTATCAGAGCGTTGGTTTCGTGGTGAAACGTGATTTGAATGGATGGGTTTTTGTGATTATTTGATTAATTAATTTAATCTGGTTTTAATCATGTTGTACCATTCAAGTGTTCCTCATACAGTCTGTGGTTGTGTGTTTGGGATATGATATGAGTAACTTATTCATGTAATTGGGTATGAATTTGGTTGATTATTCTATTATCCTATTCCTGTATCACACACACACACTATCATCTCATCACTGTGTCCACCCACACTGAATACGACAACATAGTGATGAAGACATCGTTCGAGGTCACGGCGGGATCAGTCAGGCGCCGACTGGTACGTGTGACGGCGGCGCGTGGTGTCTGAAAATCGAAAGCGATGGCGGCAGGCGTAGTCTGCTGGATCGATCTGTCACGGTGTCACTGACAACGGCGTGCGTTCATACGACAGCGGTGATGGAAGATGGCAAGATGGAAGTGCCTGTGCGGCTGGTGGGGGCGGACCCCTATCGATGGCGTGCTGGGCCATGGCAGCCTTTTGGCGGCGCGATCGGTGGCGGATCCTATCTGGTGGGCTGTCTTGTAGTCAGGCGGTGGCTGGCGGTGGCTAGCGGCGGCAGGTGGCGGCTCTGGCGGAGCTGCCTTGGGCGGATCGCGATGACGCATTGTGTCGGCAGACCCTCGGATGAAGCAGATGCCACCGATCCCGGTCGGATGTGCGGTGGATCCCGATCGGCTTGACTGTGCTTTTTGGAGGTGGGCTCACGGCTCGGTCCCGGTGGTTGGTTGGGGCGCGGCCACGGCGAAAGCGGCGCTTGGTAACGCCGGTGTGCGCTGGTTTGTGGTGGCTGCAGGCGGCTTCATTCCGGCTGAGCTGTTGGGTCTTGACGGCGTATCTCCGGCGGGCTGACGATGCTATAGCAAAGAGCAGTGGCGCCGGGGTGTATGCTGTCGTGTGTGCGATCGGGTTGCAGCTTGTGGCGCGATTTCGGCGTGTCTCCTATGGCCTCTCATCGCGTCTGGCTGGCATGTGCGAGCAGCAACCGGGTGCTGCTGGCGGCTGGCAGCAGGGCATCTCCGCTGGGCTGATGCGCGCGGGCTCCTCGGTTGTCAACGTTAAGTTGGCGCGGCTGCCGGAAGGAGAACGCAGGCGGCGTATGGACGGCTGAGAAAACGTTGCGGCTGGAAGTAGAAATAGGGCAGATGATGATCTGGGCCTTGTTTCTATTTTGCTTTGGGCTGCATGTTTGGGCACAATGAGGCTGGAGGAAAATGGGCTCATGGTTTATATTAATAGGCCCAATTCAGTTATTAATATAGGGTTGCTCATTTGATTTAATTTGGTTTTGGGCCTGGGTTGTTTTTACTAATTCAGTTTTTTTTTGGGGCCCAATTTTAATTAAATGGACAATGGGCTGCTGGGCTATTTTTTAATTAATTGTGGGTAATGGGCCAAGCATGATAAATTAATTTTAATTAATGGACTTTTTGTGCTAGTGGGTTTGGTGGACTTAATTTAATTTTGGGTTAAGATTATGGGCCATGGATAATGAGCTTGATTAATTATTTAATCTGCTGCTCATTTTGTGCTTATTTGTTGCTCTTGGGCCCAAATTGATTGATCCACTAATTATGCAATTAATTAATGTTATATAACTGATTAATTGATTTAATTGTCAATTATTGTTGTATATGTAACAGGCATGTTCTATGTGATTTATTTATTTAAATTGCTGTTAATAGAAGCATGTCTAAGTTGTATATTTTATTCTGGAATATTATATGCATGTTAAAAACCCTCGGTAATTAAATAACTAAGTGGGAGAGGGGATTGGTAATAAATTCCCGCGGCCTCCATTATTGGTTTGTTAGCAATATGAATAGACTTGCGCGTCGGCATTAGAGCCTTCCTCCCCATCGGATGAGTTTATTCATGGATTGCTGGAACAGACTTCATTAAATAATTACGTTTGTAATGTGATGCATATGAACTTGCGCGTTGGCTTAGACCTTCCTCCCTATCGGATGAGTTTATATGCGGTTCACTGGTACAAACTTGTAATTGATGACTGTAGGAAGTTATCCGAGCGCGTGTGTACTTCTCCATCTGTAAGGCACACAAGCTTGGGCCGCGGACTTGGGGTCAAATAATGGTATACACTTAGATGTAAATAATAAGTATCCTCCCCATCGGAGTCACTGCTTTTATTTGCATGGCTAAAGAGGAACCGACTATTAATTATTTTGTCATAAAGTTAGGTTGACAAATGAAATTAATGGGTAAAACCTTCTCTTGTAAATGTTCGGGTTTGTAAACGTCCACACTATCGTGGCTTGCAGACTCACGGTGCTTGAGATGTCGGTGAATTTTATTTTATATTGTTTTGAGGGAAACGATATAAAAGGATAAAATTCGAATATTTGATCGGAATATTTAATTGTGATTCTCTGAATTTCTAATGGTTTTATTTCACTAATTGTTAACTAAAAGACATTATATTTACTTGTCCAAATTAACTGATTAGAAAAGAATCTTAATTTTGATATTTACTGCTTAAGAAAATATACAAGTGTGTTCTCTCAAAGGACGATTCATGATGCCTGTTAATGTCTCTAGTGAAGAGATGAGAGGTTCATAGAAATATGATGGTCTCATGTAACTCTTTGGATACTTGAGTAATTTAAAAGGCGCAAGATCATGATAGAATTTGATGAATGAATTGGAAAAGCTTGGAATAGAAATTGAAAGGGAAACCTAAATCAATTTATTCTTTACAATTTGCCTGGATGTTTTGAGCAAGTTCTACCTGAAATACGAGAGATTGTATATGGTAGGAAACTTCTAACAAAACATATGGCAAAAGAAAGCCAATTTTCATCATAATGTGAACAAGTTTAATATCTTATTTACTAATGGTTTAAACATGATTAGTGACTGACACGAAGTATGTAAATACTGGAATCACTAAATGTTTATCACTGAGTAAGGATAAGATTGTTAATAACATGGGTAAAACTACAAAGGTAGTGACTATTGCAGTAGGAGTTGTTTATTTATCTCATGATAAGAATAAACGATTGATTATGAGAAATTGTCTTTACGTACATTTAATAGAAAGAATTTGATTTCAGTTTCTATGCATTAACGGATGGACACTTCATTTCATTTAAATGACATGGTCATAGTAATGAGGAATAAGGCTATAGTCCGTTAAAGTACGTTGGTGGATAATTTGGATACTCTTGAATCATGCACATCCCACAGATGCAATAAATAGTAATTAAATAATGCATCTTCTAATATGAGTAAGAGAAAGGAACCTTCGGAGATGAACTAAACATACATTTGGCGTCTAAGACTAATTCATTTTATTTGAGTAGGATTCAAAAGTTGATAGCCGATAGACCGTAAGGTTTATCTGAAGTGGAAACTATCGGACTTGCGAGTCTTGCTTGGAAGTAAAAATGATTAAATGCCTTTTCAAGGCTGTGGGGTGTAGAGCCAAAGATATATATGTTGGAATTAGTTCATTCTGATTCAAACGAACCTAATATTATCCAGGCGAGAGGTGGTTATGAATATTCGAAGATTATTCTGGAAACCAATATATTTATATGATGCACTGCATGTCTAAGTTCTTTGATTAATTCAAGAATTGTAAGGCTGGTACAGTGAAGCGTCATGAAAAATATATTAAGTCATTACGATTCAATCATGATGGCGAATACCTCTTGGGATAGTTAGGAGCTATTGATCAGAAGTTGAGATTAAATCTCAAGTTGACTACACCGGGTATTCCCCAGCTGAATGGTGTGGTGGGTAGAAGGTATTAGCTCTTATGGTTATGATTAGATAGATGATGAATTATTTGGAATAATTAAATTCATTTTATGGATATGCCCTAGATACAGTAATTCGTGAAACGTTTGTCTGTATATGGGATATCCTAGAAAAATGGAGGGTGATTTATTTAGTCCAAAAGATCGAAGGATAATTGTTAACTCAATAACTAGATTTTTTGGAAAAGGACTATGTAATAAATCACAAGCCCATGTATAAGTTGTTCTAAAGGAAGTGAGAGGAAAACACCAAGTATAAGTACCAAGTGTACATGAGGATATACCACAAGGTAAACTGCAACACGTGTCACGTCTGATACACAATTACATGTAGTGCCTTGTCGTAGTGGGAGGGTTGTATGGCAACCCATAAATATATGTTTTGGGAGAGTCGTGAGACTAGATCCCTAGTAAACATGGTATTGTCCCACGGATACGACGTAACACTACAAGATGAAAATGCGGAATCTTAGTAAGTTGCAATGCATGTTAAAATAGAATCTACGGATTCTAAATTATATCTGGGGACTTGAATGACCACTAATTGGTGTAAAAGCCATTGCAAGTAGTCAAAGGAAATAAAAGAGGATCATAAGGAAAGGTGAAAACCTTGGAAGCAAAGCTTGTTGCGAAAAAGTGTACTCAGAAAGAAAAGGTTCGATTATGAGGAAACATGTTCGCTGGTAGCTATGCTTATGTTGATCCGGATTCCTTTATTGCTGCTATGAGGAACAGCAAATAGATGTCAAGACAGCTTTCCTGATTGGAAGTCTTGAGGAAAACATCTATGTGAAGCAACCAGAGTGATTCATTGCAAAGTATTAATAGCATTTTAATAGTAAGCTTAAAATTGTCCAGCGATGGACTAAAGCAAGCATCTGTTTTGATTAGGTAATCCAGTGGCATGGATTTAAATCAAAAAGCGGATGTATCTTGTGTATTGTAAAGAGTGATGGAAACGTAGTGGTGTTTTTTGTACTATACGTAAATAGTATCTTGCTCATTGGAGACAATGAAAGAGTATTATCGGGCGTATGGGTACGGTTAATAAAGCGGTAGAAATGAAGGACTTAAGAAAGGCAAAATATATCCTTTTGATCACGGTAATACGGATCACAAGAAAGGATACTATGCTTATCTCAAGTTTCATAAAATGATACAGTCCATACTCATTTAGCATGTGAATAGACTTGCGCGTCGGCATTAGAGCCTTCCTCCCCATCGGATGAGTTTATTCATGGAATGCTATGAACGGAGTTGGATATCTGTTTTGGTTAACGCATGAACAGTGGGTATCAACGTAACCCGGATCAAGAATGATGAACTGTAGTAAGACATATATAAAGTGCCTGAGAAGGACTGGAAATTATATATGAACTTACTGGACAGATTCACTGCTTCTTGTGGATTACGTAGATTCGGATTTTTAGTCAGATTGGACGGTAGTAAATTCTCCTCAAAGGTTATGTGTTTAATTTTAGGAAGTAGAGTCATAATGTGGAGGAGTGTTATATAGAAATATATCTCAGACTCCGGACTCCATCATGGAAAGATGATGAATTGGAGCCTGTGAGGCTGCCAAAGTATCTATGTGACTCTAGAAACTTCAAGATGGACTTCGAAGTATTTCTAAGTTTGCCCAAGGTAATCACAATTTACATTGTTGATATTGGTGCAGTTGCAAACTTGAAGGAATCACGAGTCCATAAGGCAATTAAACACATGGAGCGCGAGTACCACCTGTTACGAGAAATCGTATGATGAGGGGAAGGTTGTTATCGCCTAGATTGCATCGGATGATGACCTAGTAAATCCATTTACGAGGACCTTAAGGCGAGAGCTTTTTATGGTCGTGTAGTGGGAGTAGGAATCAGATGTATGGCAGAAGACATGACAGCATAGTCTTTTAGTATAAGTGGGAGATTGTTGGATTGTATACTAAAAGTCTAGCTTTAGTATGAACAATGTCATAACATTATTTGAAATGAGAATCATTGATCAAATGATTGCATCTTATAATTTATTTTATATGCATGATGCAATAGTCCATTTACTTTATACTGTAGATAATATGTTGTGCGACAACACGCGGAAGATCATATTATCGGTTTCCTTATAAAGTATAAACAGATGCTCACAACTGAGATAGACGGGGGCTCTCTATCGGTATGGTTGTAGTGTGGTTTGGTATTAGCTTGTCTTGGCTATAGAATCACATTAGTGCACTTGTGTGTATTGAGTAGGACCGCCTGAGATCGTTCGACTTATACTGACTTATAGAAGAACTTGATCTCTGTTATTATGGAAGTTCGTGCTCTTAATCCCTATACAATAACCTCGACACGTAGGGCAGTATGTATTTCTTTGATTCATCAATGGGTGAGATTTATAAGTATTAAATCAACAAACTCGGTGAGTTGGGAAGTAGTGCTGTATCTATGGTGTGCTGTTGATTGTAGAAGGAATCCATGTCCGTCATAGGTTGATGATGTCCCCTTGAGGAGCTCATAAGGTTTATCATGTAAATCTTGCAAGTGGATTAATTCCGGCATGATAAAAAGGTTGAGTGGTACTACTCTTGGATGAGATATTAATTAATTTGAGTTGTCAGTAACTTAATTAATTAATGGACATTGTATATCTTAAACATGGGGAGACTATCGGGCTTATAATAAGAAGGAGCCCAGAACATAATTTTGGGATTGGACGGGTAGTGCAATAATAATATTTTAGTGGACTATATTATTATTATTGGATTTAATTAAAAGCTTTGGGCTAAGCTTGGTTAATTAAATTCAATTGAGGCCCAGCCCAATTTCTCCTCCTGGTCCCTGCTGTAGCCCAATATATATAGTCATCTCAGCTTCTGGAAACCTAACATCCTGCGCCTCTTTTGACGTGAGTTAGAGAGAAGCAGATTGAGAGAACTCTGGGGATTGTTGACCACCCAACACCAGAGTTGACTTGGGACATACAGCAGAAGATCAAGAGGTGTTCTTCTGCAGTGATTCAGACTCTACATCAACCCTGAAGTACGGTAAACACATTATCGCTTCCGCTGATTTATTGTTTACCTGTTAATCCTAACGGATCACGTTGAACCGCACGATCCAATTGCCCAACAGTCTTTAGGGCTTGGAATGGGCTTTTCAAGTGTTCTCACGCGTTTAGGCCTCAAAAATCCGGATAAGGTAAGTTTCCGCGATGCTGGTTCGACTTCAGCAAACAGGTCGAACCAGAGGCCGCAGGTCGAACCACAGGTTGAACCATGCTTCTGGACAATTTCTGCACTTGGTTCGACCACGGTTCGACCTGATAGACAGGTCGAACCACTTGAGTCGTGGTCGAACCTCGTTCTGGAGACTTCACGATGCTGGTTCGACCTTGGTTCGACCTGTTGTACAGGTCGAACCAAGAATGTCGTGGTCGAACCTTCCTCCTTAAGCTCCGTATGGCTGGTTTGACCTGCTGGGGAGGTCGAACCCTCCTCCAACAGGTCGAACTCACCTGTTTCTTTGGTGGTTCGCATGGCCTCGACTCCGTCTCTTCGATTCTTGGCATTTCCTCTCCGATTTAGCTATCAAAACCACTCAAATAGCTCCTCTAACACCTGATTCATGCTTATTCATAATATACATAGGTTTTCCACCTATTTCACCTTCAAAACTCTCCAAAACTAGCACAAAACATGATGCTAAACTTGTGAATTTACACACTCATCAATCATCATCATCATCATCATCATGAATCATCATCATCATCATCATCATGAATCATCATCATCATCATCATCATCATCATCATCATCACATGATGATGATGATGATGATGATGATTCATGATGATGATGATGTTGGATTGTATATTAAAAGTCTAGCTTTTTGCATGAACAATGTTATAACAATTTATTTGAAATGAGAATCATATGATCAAATGATTGCGTCTTACAATTTATTTATATGTTCGATGCAATAGTCTACTTACTTTATACTGTAGATAATATGTTGTGCGACAACACGCGGAAGATCATATTATCAGTTTCCTAATAAAGTATAAACAGATGCTCACAACCGATATAGACGGGGACTCTCTATCGGGATGGTTGTAGTGTGGTTTGGTATTAGCTTGTCTTGGCTATAGAATCACATTAGTGCACTTTGAGTGTATTAAGCGGGACCACTTGAGATCGTTCAACTTATTCTGACTTATAGGAGAACTTGATCTCAGTTATTATGGATGTTCGTGCTCTTAATCTCTATACAATAACATCGACACGTAAGGCAGTATGTATTTCTTTGATTGATCAATGGGTGAGATTTACATGTAATTAAATTAACAAACTCGGTGAGTTGGGAAATAGTGTTGTCTCTATGGTGTGTTGTTGATTGTAGAAGGAATCCGTGTCCATCATAGGTTGATGATGTCCCCTTGAGGAGCTCATAAGGATTATCATGTAAACCCTGCAGGTGGATTTATTTCGGCATGATAATGAGATTGAGTGGTACTACTCTTGGATGAGATATTACTTAATGGAGTTGTCAGTAACTTAATTAATTAATGGACATTGTATATCTTAAACATGGGGAGACTAACGGGCTCATAATAAGAAGGAGTCCAAAACATAATTTTAGGATTAGAACGGCAGTGCAGTAATAATATTTTAGTGGTATATATTATTATTATTGGACTTC
>JAHCLQ010000533.1:22500-30000 GCA_023678885.1 Pogostemon cablin | reverse complement strand
ATGATCATTATGATGATGATGACTATTATGATAATGATGATCATGATGACGATGACCATGATGATGATCATGATGATCATGATAATAATGATCATGATGATGATCTTAATGATCATAAAAATGATGATGACGATGATGATCATGATGTTAATCATGATGATGATCACGATCATGATGATCTTGATGATGATCATGATATTGATGATGACCATGATGATGATGATGATAATAATGATGACGATGATCATGAACATGATTATGATGATAATGATGATCTTGATCATGATCACGATAATGATGATGATCAAGATCTTGATGATGATGATGACCATGATGATGATGATCATGATCATATGATGATGATAATCATGATGATGATGATCAGGATCATGATGATTATGATGATGATGATGATCATAATGATGATGATGATCATGATGATGATGACCATGATGATGATGATCATGATCATGATGATGAAAATCATGATGATGATGATGATGATGATGATGATAATGATGATGCTTATGATGATCGTGATGATGATCATGACGATGATGATGATGATGTGACGATGATGATGATCATGATCATGATCATAATGATTATGATGATCATGATGATCACGATGATGATCATGATGATGATGATGATCATCATGATCATGATGATGATCATGATTATGATGATCATGATGAGATCATGATCATGATGATGAGCATGATGAGGATGATCATGATCATATGATGATGATAATCATGTTGATTATGATCATCATAATGATGATGATGATGATCATGATGATCATGAAGATCATGACGATCACGATTATGATGATGATGATCATGATGATGATGATGATCATGATCATGATCATGATGATCACGATCATGATAATCGCGATGATGATGATGATCACGATCATGATGATCATGATGATTATGTCCATTATGATGATCGTGATGGTGATGATCATGATGATGATCATGTTGATCATGATCATAATGATCATGATGATGATAATGACGATCATGATGATGATGACCGTATAGATGATGATCATTATCATGATGATGATAATCATGACGATGTTGATAATGATTATGCTGATGATTATCATGACGACGACGACGATGATGATGATGATGATGATGATGATGATCATGTTGATGATGATGATCATGATCATAATGATAATGATAATGATCATGATCATGATCATGATCATGATGATCATGATGATGATGGTGATGATCATGATGATGATGATCACAATGATGATCATTATGATGATGATGATAATCATGATCATGATCATTATTATGATGTGATCACGATGATGATCATTATGATGATGATGATGATGATCATGATCATGATCATGATCATAATTATGATGATAATGTTGATCTTGATCATGATCATGATCATGATGATGATGATTACCATGATGATGATGATGATGATCATTGATGATGGTAATCATGATGATGATCATGATCATCATCATGATGATGATTATGATCATGATGATGATCATGATGATGATGACGATCATAATCATGATGATAATGATCATGATAATGATGATGATGATGATCATGATTATGATGATCACGATCATGATGATCACGATGATGATGATCACGATCACAATGAACATGATCGTGATGATGGTGATTAGGATCATGATGAAGATGATGATGATGACCATGATGATGATGACGATCATGATGATGATGACGATCATGATCATGATGATGATGACCGTATGGATGATGATCATTATCATGATAATGATAATTATGACGATGATGATAATGATTATGCTGATGATTATCATGATAATGATGATGATGATGATGATGATGATGATGATCATGTTGATGATGATGATCATGATCATAATGATAATGATGATGATCATGATCATGATCATGATGATCATGATGATGATGGTGATGATGATGATGATGATGATCACAATGATGATCATTATGATGATGATGATAATCATGATCATGATCATTATTTTGATGTGATCACGATGATGATCATTATGATGATGATGATGATGATGATGATCATGATCATAATTATGATGATAATGTTGATCTTGATCATGATCATGATCATGATGATGATGATTACCATGATTATGATGATCATGATCATATGATGATGGTAATCATGATGATGATCATGATCATCATCATCATGATGATTATGATCATGATGATGATCATGATGATGATGACGATCATAATCATGATGATAATGATCATGATAATGATGATGATGATGATCATGATCATGACGATCACGATCATGATGATCACGATGATGATGATCACGATCACAATGAACATGATCGTGAAGATGGTGATGAGGATCATGATGAAGATGATGATGATGACCATGATGATGATGACGATCATGACGATGATGATGATGATCATGAAGATTATCATGAAGATTATGATCATGATCACGATGATGATGATCATGATCGTGATAATGATGATCATGATCCTGATCATGATGGAGATAATAATTCTGATCATGATGATGATCGTGATTATGATGATGATGATGATGATCATGATGGTCATGATGAAGATGATGATCATAATCATGAAGGTCATGATGAAGATGCTGATCATGATCATGATCATGAAGATCATGATGACGATGATCATGATGATGATCATGACGATGATCATGATCATGATGGTTATGATGTAGATTATGATCATGATCATGATGATGATCATGATCATGATGATGATGATCATAATAATGATCATGATCATGATCATGATAATGATCACGATGATGATGATTATGTCCATTAAGATGATCATGGTCGTGATGGTGATGATCATGGTCATGATGATGATGATGTTCATGATGATGATGATCATTATGATAATTATGATCATGATGATGATGATTATGTCCATTAAGATGATCATGGTCGTGATGGTGATGATCATGATGATGACGATGATGATCATGATGATCATGATCATAATGATAATGATCATGATAATGATGATGATGATGATCATGATCATGATGATCACGATCATGTTGATCACGATGATGATAATCACGATCGCAATGAACATGATGGTGATGATGGTGATGATGATCATGACGATGATGATGATGATGTGATGATGATGATGATGATGATGATCATATTGACAATGATAATGGTCATGATCATGATGATAATCATGATGATGATGGTGATGATGGTGATGATGATGATCACGATGATGATTATTATAATGATGATGATGATTATGATGATGATCATTACAATGATGATGATGATTATGATGATGATCATGATTATTATGATCATGATGATGATCATGATGATGACCAAGATGATTATCATGATCATATGATGATTATAATCATGATGATGATGATCATGATTATTATGATAATCATGATGATCATGATGATGATCATGACGATCATGATGATGATGATGATCATGATGAAGATCATAACGATCATGATCATGATGATCACGATCATGATTATGATGATTATGATGATGATGATGATTATGATCACGATCATGATGATGATCATGATGATCACGATGATGATGATGATGATCGTGATGATGATGATCATGATGATGATGATGGTGATGATCATGACGATGCAGATCATGATGATCGTGATGATGATGATGATGATGATGATGATTGTGATGATTGTTATGATCATGATGATGATGACCATGATAATAATGATGATGATAATGATGATGACAATAATAATGATGATCACTACCATGATGGTGATCAAGATGATGATCATGATGATCATGATAATGATAATGACGATCATGATGATGATCATGATCATGATGATGATCATGATCATGATGATGATCATGATCATGATCATGATGATGATGATGATGATGATGATGATGATGATGATGATGATGATGATGATGATAATGATGATGATCATGAAGATGATCATGATGATGATCAATGATGATGATCTTGATGATGATGATGATCATGATATTGATGATGATGACCATGATGATGATGATGATGAACATGATTATGATCATGATAATGATAATGATAATGACGATGATGATCATGATCACGATAATGATGATGATCATGAAGATGATCATGATGATAATGATGGTCATGATGAAGATGATGATCATGATCATGATGATGATTATGATCATGATGATCATGATGATGATCATGATCATGATGGTCATGATGATGATGATGATCATGATGATGATGATGATGATCATTATGATCATGATCATGATGATGATCATGAAAATGATCATGATGATGATGATGAAGATCATGATGATGATGACGATCATGACGATGATGATGATGATGACCATGATGATGATGTTGATGATGATCGTGGTCATGAAATGATGATGATCATGATGATGATAACCATGATGATGATGATCATGATGATGATCATCATGATCATGATGATGATCATCATGATCATGATGATGATGATCATCATGAAGAAGAAGATGATGATGATCAATGTGATGATAATGATGATGATGATGATGATGATGATGATAATGATCATTATGTTGATCACGATGATAATTATGTTCATGATCGTGTTGATGATGATGATCATCATCATCATAATGATTATGATCACGATTATAATGATGATGACGATCATGATATTGATGATGATGATCATGATGATGGTCATTATGATCATGATGTTCATGGTGATGATGGTCATGATGATGGTGATGATGATCATGATGATAATGATGATGACCATGATGATGATGATGGTCATGATATGATGATGATCATGATGACGATGACCATGATATGATGATCATGATCATGATCATGATGATCATGATAATGATCGTGATCATGTTCATGATGTTGTTGATCATCATGATGAAGAAGAAGAAGATGATGATGATCAATGTGATGATAATGATGATGATGATGATGATGATGATGATAATGATCAAGATGATGATGATTATGATCACGATCATGATGATAATAATGATCAAGATGATGATGATGATTACGATAATAATGATCATGATGATTATGATGATGATGATCATGATGATGATGACCATGATGATGATAATCATGATCATGATAATGATAATCATGATAATGATGATCATGATGATAATGATGATGCTGATGATGATTATGACGATGATGATGATGTGATGATGATAATGATGATGATCATATTGACAATGATGATGATCATGATGATGATAATGAAAATGATGATGATGATGATCATGATCATGATGATCACGATCATGTTGATCACGATGATGATGATCACGATCACAATAAACATGATCGTGATGATGGTGATGATGATCATGACGATGATGATGATGATGTGATGATGATGATGATGATCATATTGACAATGATGATGATCATGATCATGATGATGATCATGATGATGACGGTGATGATGGTGATGATGATGATCACGATGATGATCATTATAATGATGATGATGATTATGATGATGATCATTACAATGATGATGATGATTATGATGATTATCATGATCATATGATGATTATAATCATGATGATGATGATCATGATTATTATGATGATCATGATGATCATGATGATGATCATGACGATCATGTTGATGATGATGATCATGATGAAGATCATAACGATCATGATCATGATGATCACGATCATGATTATGATGATGATGATGATGATTATGATCACGATCATGATGACGATCATGATGATCACGATGATGATGATCGTGATGATGATGATCATGATGATGATGATGGTGATGATCATGACAATGCAGATCATGATGATCGTGATGATGATGATGATGATGATGATTGTGATGATTGTTATGATCATGATGATGATGACCATGATAATAATGATGATGATCATGATGATGACAATGATAATAATGATCACTATCATGGTGATGATAAAGATGATGATCATGATGATCATGATAATGATAATGACGATCATGATGATGATCATGATCATGATGATGATCATGATCATGATGATCATGATGATGATGATAATGATGATGATCATGAAGATGATCATGATGATGATCGATGATGATGATCACGATGATGATGATGATCATGATAGTGATGATGATGACCATGATGATGATGATGATGAACATGATCATGATCATGATAATGATAATGATGACGATGATCATGATCACGATAATGATGATGATCATGAAGATGATCATGATGATGATGATGATGATGATCATGATGATGATGATGAAGACCATGATGATGTTCGTGATCATGATGATCACGATCATGATCATGATCATGATCATGATGGTCATGCTGAAGATGATGATCATGATCATGATGCTGATTATGATCATGATGATCATGATGATGATCATGATGCTGATCATGATCATGATGGTCATGATGATGATGATGATGATCATGATGATGATGATGATGATCATTATGATCATGATCATGATGATGATCATGAAAATGATGATGATGATGATGATGATCGTGATGATGATGACTATCATGACGATGATGATGATGATGACCATGATGATGATGTTGATGATGATCGTGGTCATGATATGATGATGATCATGATGATGATGACCATGATGATGATGATCATGATCATGATGATCATGACGACGATGATCATCATGATCATGATGATGATGATCATCATGAAGAAGAAGATGATGATGATCATGATGATGATAATGATGATGAGGATGATGATGATTATAATGTTGTTGATCATTATGTTGATCACGATGATAATTATGTTCATGATGATGATCATGATCGTGATGATGATCATGATTGTGATGATGATCATAATCATGATGATCACGATGATGATCATGATCGTGATGATGATGATGATCATCATCATCATAATGATTATGATCACGATTATAATGATGATGACGATCATGATATTGATGATGATGATCATGATGATGATGGTCATCATGATCATGATGTTCATGATGATGATGGTCATGATGATGGTGATGATGATCATGATGAAAATAATGATGACCATGATGATGATGATGGTCATTATATGATGATGATCATGATGACGATGACCATGATATGATGATCATGATCATGATCATGATGATCATGATAATGATCATAATGATGATCGTGATCATGTTCATGATGTTGTTGATCATCATGATGAAGAAGAAGAAGATGATGATGATCAATGTGATGATAATGATCATGATGATGATGATGATGATGATAATGATCAAGATGATGATGATTATGATCACGATCATGATGATCATGATGGTGATCATGATCGTGATGATCATGATCGTGATGATAATGATGATGATTACGATAATAATGAACATGATGATTATGATGATGACGATCATGATG
>JAHCLQ010000532.1:57500-82500 GCA_023678885.1 Pogostemon cablin | reverse complement strand
TAATCTTCATCAACATACCCTGGTGAACGGTAATCGTTTCTATGATTTATTGCTTCCGCTGTGTTAGAAACGCATGGTATGCTAACGGTTTACGTTAACCAAATGATCGAACGCCAACAATTGGTATCAGAGCTTCGGTTTCGTGGTGAAGCGTGACACGTTAGACTAGGGTTTATGTGGTTAATTTTTCGAAATTAGGATCGCATGTTTAGGGTTTTGGTTTTACTGCGCAAACTATGAATATCCCTATGTGAAATATACCCTATATCATATCTGTTCGTTGATGGTTGTGTGTGAGAGGATTCGACGAAAACTGTTCGTCAATTTCACATGGAAGGAAGAAATTAAGAGAAAATCCAGCGCAGTGATATTGCAGAGGCAATAACCAGAGTTTCAACCGTCGGATCAGGCTAAATTTTGGTCAGCACTTTCGGATTTTGAGGATGTACATTCTGAACGGTGAAGATTGCATTTGAAGCTTTGCATTATCAGGAATACGCCGAAAACAGAAGCAGTTTTTTGGGCGATTCTGTTCTGCGCAGTCGAGGGAAAAGAGCTGTTTCTCACAATCTAACCGTTGGATCGACCTGTAATTTGGACAGCATGTTCAAAACTCACAGGCGTAGAATCTGGACGGTGGAGATTGGATTCCCAGGTTCCTAAAGTTGCGAACCCTGAACGACAGTTGGTGTAGTTTGATGTTGCGCGTTGGGCTGAACTTGGTTCCGTGCAAGTAGGCCCTTGGACGAGCGGATTTGCATCAGGTTCGATGGATGCTGTACCAGGTTCGAGCAGATTTTCATCAGGTTCGATTGGTCTGCATCAGGTTCGATCGATGCTACACCAGGTTCGAGCGGATTTGCATCAGGTTCGATTGGTCTGCATCAGGTTCGATCGATGCTGCACCAGGTTCGAGCAGATTTGCATCAGGTTCGATTGGTCTGCATCAGGTTCGATCGATGTTGCACCAGGTTCGAACGGATTTGCATCAAGTTCGATTGGTCTGCATCAGGTTCGATCGATGCTGCACCAGGTTCGAACGGATTTGCATCAGGTTCGATTGGTCTGCATCAAGTTCGATCGATACTGCACCAGGTTCGAACGGATTTGCATCAGGTTCGATTGGTCTGCATCAGGTTCGATCGATGCTACACCAGGTTCGAGCGGATTTGCATCAGGTTCGATTGGTCTACATCAGGTTCGATCAATGCTGCACCAGGTTCGAGCGGATTCACATCAGGTTCGATTGGTCTGCATCAGGTTTGATCGACTCTGCACCAGGTTCGAGCGGGTTTGCATCAAGTTCGACTGGTCTGCATCAGGTTCCGCGTGAGTCTTCACAATATGATCGGGCAGGATGCCAGAGTGGTGGAGCAAGCTGCGGGGAGGTCGATCCCCATCGCAGTTGTCCGCATTCGTGATTGGTGGCGAACAATCGAATTCGCTGTTATATAACTGTTATAATTGATTTATTAATTGATTATTGTTATATATGTATGCATGATTCTCTATGATTTATTGCCTTAAATAGAAGCATGCTAGATTGCGTATTATATTTGGTATATTATATGCATGTATGTTGGAGTGTTGATCAAGTCAACTTATTTTTGGCAATTTATTTCCTTATATATAACTGCTATAATTGTTTTATTGGTCAATTATTGTTATATATTTGGAAGTATGAGCATGCTAGGTTGCGTATTTTATTTTTAAATATTATATGCATGTAAAAACCCTCGGTGTTGAATAACTAAGTGGGAGAGGGGATTGGTAAAAATTCCCGCGGCCTCCATTATTGGTTTGTTAGCAATGTGAATAAACTTGCGCGTTGGCATTAGAGCCTTCCTCCCCATCGGATGAGTTTATTCATGGATTGCTGGGACAGACTTCTTTAAATAATTATGTTTGTAATGTGATGCATATGAACTTGCGCGTTGGCATAGACCTTCCTCCCTATCGGATGAGTTCATGTGTGGATCACTGTACAGACTTATAATTGATGACTGTAGGAAGTTATCCGAGCGCGTGTGTACTTCTCTATCTGTAAGGCACATAAACTTGGGCCGCGGACTTGGAGTCAAATAATGGTGTACACTTAGGTGTAAATAATAAGTATCCTCCCCATCGGAGTCACTGCTTTTATTTGCATGGCTAAAGAGGAACCGACTATTAATTATTTTGTCATAAAGTTAGGTTGACAAATGAAATTAATGGGTAAAACCTTCTCTTGTAAATGTTCGAGTTTGTAAACGTCCACACTATCGTGGCTTGCAGACTCACGGTGCTTGAGATGTCGGTGAATTTTATTTTTATATTGTTTTGAGGGAATCAATATAAAAGGATAAAATTCGAAGTTTTGATCGGTATATTTATTTGTGATTCTCTGATTTTCAAATGGTTTTATCTCACTTATTATTAACTAAAAGAAATTATATTTACTTGTCCAAATTAGATGATTAGAAAAGAATCTTGGTTTTGAATTTTACTGCTTAAGAAAATACATGTGTGTTCTCACAAAGGACGTCTCATGATACCTATTAAAGTCTCTAGTGAAGAGATGAGAGGTTCATAGAAATATGATGGTCTCATGTAACTCTTCGGATACTTGAGTAATTTAAAAGGCGGTAGGTCATGATTGAATTTGATGAATGAATTGGAAATACATGGAATAGAAGTTGAAGGGGAAACCTAAGTCAATTTTATTCTTCATAATTGCTTAGATGTTTTGAGTAAGTTTCTCATGAATTACAAGAGGTTGTATATGGTGGGAAACTTCTGACAAAACATGTGGTAAAGGAAATTCAATTTCATAAAAGGAGTGAACAAGGATAGAATCTTACTTACTAGTTGTTTAAACATGATTAGTGATGGCATCTACTGACACGAAGTGTGTAGATACTGGAATCACTGAATGTTCATTACTAAGTGAGGATAAGATTGTTATGACATGGGTAAAACTACAAGACTAGTGGCTATTGCAGTGGGAGTTGTTTATTTATCTTACGATATGAATAAACATTTGATTTTGTAAAATTGTCTTTACTTACGTTTTCATAGAAAGAATTCGATTTCGGTTTCTATGCATTAATAGATGGATACTCCGTTTCATTTAAATGACATGGTCATTATAATGAAGGATAGAGTTGTAATCTGTTATGGTACGTTGATGGACAATTTGTATACTCTTAAATTATGTATATTCCACATATGCAACAAATAGTAATTAATAATGCATCTTCTGATCTTAGTAAGAGAAAGTAACCTTCGGAGATGAACTAAACATGCATTTGGCGTCTAAGACTAGATCATTTTACTTGAGTAGGACTCAAAAGTTGATAGCAGATGGACCGTAAGGTTTATCTGAAGTGGAAACTATCGGACTTACGAGTCTTACTTGGAAGTAAAAATGATTAATTACCTTTTTAAGGTAAAGGGGTGTAGAGCCAAAGATATATATGTTGGAATTGGTTCATTCTGATTCAAGCGGACCTAATATTATCTAGGCGAGAGGTGGTTATGAATAATCGAAGATTATTCTAGATACCGATATATTTATTTGATGCACTGCATGTCTAAATTCTTTGATTTATTCAAGAATTACAAGGTTGGTACAGTAAAGCATCATGGAAAATATATCAAATAATGACGATTTAATCGTCATTACGAGTACCTCTTAGGATAATTAGGAACTATTAATCAGAGGGTGAGATTAAATCTCAAGTGGTCTACACCGGGCATGCCCCAGCTGAATGGTGTGGTGGATAGAAGGAATAAGACTCTTATGGTAATGATTAGATAGATGATGAATTATTTGGAATTACTTAATTCATTTTATGGATAAGCCCTAGAAACAGTAATTCATTTGAATGTTTGTCTGTTTGTGGGATATGCTATAAAAATAAAGGTGATTTATTTAGTCTAAAAGATCGAAGGGTGATTGTTAACACAAACACTAGATTTTTGGAAAGGGACTATGTAATAAATCACAAACCCATGTATGAGTTGTTCTAAAGGTAGTGAGAAGAAAACACAAAGTATAAGTACCAAGTGTACAAGAGGATATACCACAAGGTAAACTGCAATGCATGTCACGTCTGATACACAATTACATGTAGTGCCTTGTCGCAGTGGGAGGATTATTCGACAACCCGTGAGATACATTGTTTGCCTAATTTGTAGCACTCACGAGCAAGAATACTCGATCGTTGTAGTAGTATATCCCAAGAAAAATTATCAATCCAATAAGGAGTTATGTTTGGACTAGCAAAATACGTGAGCTCAAGTTCATGTTGTTTTTGTAAGGATGATCGGGGGGTTTTGAAATTGATTAACAACTAAAACAAGTAACAAGTAAATAAGGATAGCAAATAAGAGAAATGACAAGTAAAGATAATGGGTGCTAAAGTGCAAGTGTGAAAAACATGGGATTAGAAACATCCAAGCATACTCAATTCATATTATCATGCAAAAGGAATCCAACTTAATTGATGTAAACTAAGGGTGATCACGATTGTATCCTAAGCTCCCTTTCGGGTTACAAAGGTTGTTGATCCATTTTAGACTCCCAAAAGCACTTAAGATCAAAGCCCAACATTAACCCCTTCCATCTAGGTACTAGTTAGATTAAACTCTCCCTTTTTGTGTACTAAGGCCAACGAATTGATTGGTTCCCCTCATTGAATTCAAATATCCTTTCGGTCAAACCCAAACTCAATGTCTATTCATGCCTTCCTAATACTATAGAGGGTCGTTTCCGTCTCACTCCAAGCAATACATACATGAACATCATGATAGCATTTAATTACCACAAATAATCCATTGATCAACAATCCATTAAACCAATAAACATTCATGAATAACAAACCATACCATCACAACATCAAGACAATTAAACTCCATGAATAGAAATCAACATCAATTAAATCAAAAACCAATTTAATCCACATGATAATATAAATCTAATATGCTCTTCATATTCCTAATCTCACTAGAGGGATTAGCCTAACATGATAAAAGTAATAAAACAAATAAATGATTCATTACAAATATCCATAGTCTTAGATCTAAAGAAATACAAAATAAATGGATTCTTCCCTATCAATTTCTTGAAGAGAATCTTCTATTCTTCTTGATCTCCACCTCTAGCTCTTGATTTCTTGAGATCTCTCACACCCAATGGAAGGGATGAAGTTTTTATGGAGAATTAATGGAGATGATGAAGATGGATCAAAATGGATGAAGGTGGATGAAGATGATGGTGGAAAATGGAAGAAATGGTGTGTGATGTGTGTGTAGATGATGGGATTTTCGGATCTCCTGCCGATTGTTGAATAAAGGGGTATTTATACCTCTTTGGAGGCTTCTAGAAGGATCTGGAAATTTCTGCAGGAAAATACACAACACGAGTCGTGTTACGCAACACGGCCACGAGGTGGCCGTGTTGTGTCTTCTGATGCTGCCGCACGGCCTCGCCTTACAGGGCCGTGTTAATGACACGGCTCGTGCTGCCAACACGAGTCGTGTGTTGTAACACGGGCACAGGTGTGGTCGTGTTGGCTCTTCTGATATCGGCACACGGCCACTTCTTACAGGGCCGTGTTGGCGACACGGCTCGTGCTCCCGACTCGACTCGTGCAACTGGGCACGACCTGAAGTTGCCCGTGTTGAATGACTAGATGTCGCCACACGGCCAACTCTTACAGGGCCGTGTTGGCTACACGGCTCGTGTGCTGGCTCCTGCATTTCTTCACTATTTTGGCTCGTTCTCCCTCGTTTCAACTCCAAATTGAGATCCGCTTTTTCCTACATCTTCCTTATCATGTTTAGCATCCAATAAAAAGTGAAAATCTTAAGTTTAAGCTCATTCACACACATTTCAATAAAAATACAAAACACAACCAAATAACATATAAAATACGGATAAAATAATACGAAAACACATATAAAAAGACACTAAAATCTAGGTGAAAATAGCTCTAATCAACCCCCCAAACTTAAGGTGTTGCTCGTCCCCGAGCAACGAAAATGACAAATCAAAAGGAGAAATTTTCACCTAGAAAAGACTAAACGAATATAAGCAATAACACATTGTTAGTAATAATAACAACAAACTATGCTAAGTCATCCTACAACATTAAAATCATGACATGAGAAATTAACAAGTTCAATCAAAAGAGAATAAAGTGTAATATAGTTCCTTTTAAGTCCAAGCCTCACAATGGATATCGATGTCTCTCAACACTCTTTTGAAATAGGGTAAATCACACTCATTAATCGATTGGCTCGACTTGCTATAAACTTGCTCGCGGACTATATTCACAAACCACCAAAGTTTCAATTAATGATCAAAAAGGTCTTTAATTAGGATGTAATGATAGGCTCTTTGGTATGGTAGGAAGTATATGGATAAGAGTGACTAATCATGTGTAAGTAATCAAAGAGATGGCCAATTTCCTCAACTTCTTCACTTTCTTTTCTTCCTTGCTTATCTTTACAAATCTCAAGCACTATTCATTAACTTTCCTTGGATTGAGCTTCTTTTGATGCATGCTTCCTATCTTTGAATTTTGTTTACTAGAGCATTTTGATGTTACTTTACTCTTTCTCTTGCTTTGAGGTTGCATGTGCCTTCTTATTGTTGCTCTTTTCATCCTTTTTTCTTTCTTGTTTACCATGTCCTTTTCTTCTTTTTCTAATCAATCAATCCTTTCTAGTTACCATCTCCTCAATCACCCACATAAAGGTATATATAAGCTTGAATGGGTAATTAAGGCTTGAAATGTGCTAAATTCACAAGAAATAGGCTTATAGGCTCAAAGTGGTTAACTAAGGATGATGTTCATGGTAGGGAACATATATGGCAATGACTATAATAACAAGGATGGCCTTAGATCATTTCACCAATCTCCACTAATCGGGCTCGTTCCTATAGTCCTTGAGCAAGTTCTAACTTATCAAACACAACCGATCCACTCATGAAGAAATACCATGTGTGCATGGTTGAGGCTCAAATGCTCACAAGCTTGTGCTCGGACCTTAAGGAACTTATTACACCACATTCATCTCAAAATTGAACAAGTTAAGTAAAACATGTCACAATTTGAAAGTGTAGAGATTCTTAATCATAATTTGTCATCACTTATCACCACAACCTATCATCACTCACATTCAAAAATGACTCACGACATCCCTAAACAAACCACCAAACATCCCAAGACAAGAATGAAAATACACACCAAACATAAAAATAAGGACTCAACAAACAAGACACAACAAAAATACAAAATACCATCATCCATAAGAAAATTAAGCACACATTCATCCCAACCTTTATTGAAAAGGAAATCCTAATATACGAAAGTAAACCTCCCACAAACATAACACATGAAGTAGCATGCTAGTCACAACAATCAAAATCAAAATCAATTCATTTCAAGTAATAAAATGATAAGGTGTAGAGTACTCCCTCGATAGACATTTGGTAAGGAAAGCGTTAGCTCCAAGCTCCATCATGCTTCCAATACCTCTCATTCATGCTCAAATACTCAACAAACACCATTAGTTCAACCATTTCATTATAAATATGGACTATCATGCATTTCAACACCACCAATCATGCCAAAATCAAACCAAACTCATGAGAAAAATTTTAAAATTTGTCCAATTTTACAAGAATCATACTCAAGTGGTGAGTCACACCACACACTCTCCCCCCAAACTTAAATCGAAACAAGAGTTGAGACTTAAGTTTGCAAAAAGTGGTGAGACTTACCCTTGTAGTTTTCATTGATGATCTTCTTGTTGAGAAGTAACCGCATCCACACAACTCAAGCTATGTCCACCACGCACTAGCACCCCCCAAACTTAACTCGAGACAAGAGTCACGAATTAAGTTTGCAACAAATGGTGGAACATGTCAACTTGAATCCATGAAGCATTTCTCTTTTCTTCAATGAGCATTTTTCTCCATGAGCACAATCAACCTACAAGGCCAAAACAAACAAACAACAAAAACAAAGCAATAAAGATAGTGATGGGGTGCCTCCCATCGAGCGCTAAGTTTAACGTCTTCAAGCTAGACGAATTTTGAGATCATCTTTCAAATAAAGCATCCACAAAGAGGGTCTCCCCTTGTGATGGATCCACATAGTGCTTCACACGATGACCATTGACCAAGAACTCTCCCCCGTTCTCATCCATAACCTTTAGAGTTCCCCCATCAAGTACTTCCTTTACCACATAAGGTCCTCTCCATTTGGATTTCAACTTGCCCGGGAAAAGTCTTAGTCGAGAATTGAATACCAATACCTTCTCACCCTTTTCAAAGCTCTTCTTTCTCAAACGAGCATCATGCCACCTCTTGGTTTTCTCCTTAAAAATCCTTGAGTTTTCATAAGCATTTTCTCTAAATTCTTCAAGCAAATTCAATTGTAAGAGTCTTACCTTCTTCGAAGCTTTCATGTCAAAATTCAACTTCTTAATGGCCCAATAAGCTTTATGCTCTAACTCCACGGGAAGATGGCAAGACTTGCCATAGACAATTTGAAAAGGAGACATACCAAGAGTGGTCTTGAATGCGGTTCGAAAGGCCCACAATGCATCATCAAGTTTATTTGACCAATCCTTTCTACTCACACTCACTGTTTTCTCCAAGACTTGTTTGATTTGTCGATTAGAAATTTCAGCTTGACCATTCGTTTGAGGGTGATACGGAGTAGACACTCGATGTTTCACTCCATAAGTCTTGAGAATGTTCTCCATGAGCTTATTTATGAAGTGACTACCCCCATCACTTACCAACACTCTAGGTACTCCAAATCTTGTGAAGATATGCTTCTTTAAAAACCCCATGACAACTCTAGCATCACTTGTTCTTGAAGGTATGGCCTCAACCCATTTCGAGACATAGTCGACCGCCAATAGGATGTATAGGAATCCATTAGATTGAGGAAATGGTCCCATGAAATCGATGCCCCACACATCAAATATCTCCACTTCTTGAAAGCTCTTAAGGGGTATCTCATCCCACTTGGAGATTCCTCCCATCCTTTGACACCGATCACAACCCTCTACAAATTTCTTACAACTCTTGAACAAAAATGGCCAATACAACCCCGATTGTAAGACTTTTGCAGTGGTCTTTTGAGCTCCAAAATGGCCTCCACTAGGTGAAGAGTGACAAAACTCCAACACACTATTCCATTCTTCCTCGGGCACACATCTTCACACAAGAGAATCATTACACATCTTATACAAGAATGGATCATCCCACAAGTAACTTTTAACATCATGAAAGAACTTCTTGGATTGATACTTATTAAGCTCATAAGGCCTCTTTCCACTCGCCAAGTAATTCACATGTCCGCATACCACGGGCTTCCTTCTTGCTCCACTAAAGCCTCAATTTGATAGCAATCACACCTCAAGATGTCTTCATCGGGAAAAACCTCCTTGATTAACTCATAAGTACTTTCACAATGCTCCCTCGACTCTAACCTTGAAAGATGGTCGGCTATCACATTCTCCGTGCCCTTCTTATCTCTCACTTCAATATCAAATTCTTGAAGAAGTAGTACCCATCTTATCACCCTTGGCTTTGCATCCTTCTTTGCCATGAGATACTTGATAGCGGCATGGTCGGTGTATACAATAGTTTTCGTTCCTACCAAGTAAGGACGAAACTTATCAAATGCGTATACTACCGCCAAGAACTCTTTTTCGGTAGTTGTGTAGTTCCTTTGAGCCGCATCAAATGTCTTGCTTGCATAGTAAATGGCTCGGAATTTTTTCTCTCTTAGTTGCTCCAAAACCACTCCAAGAGCTACATCACTTGCATCACACATCAATATAAATGGCTCCTTCCAATCGGGGGTGATCAAGATGGGTGATGAAATCAAAGCTTCCTTTAGCACCTGAAAAGCATTTAAACAATTATCATCAAACTTAAATGGCACATCTTTTTCAAGGAGATGAGATAGAGGTTTAGAAAATGAAGAAAAATCCTTGATGAATCTACGATAGAACCCGGCATGACCAAGGAACGATCGTACTCCCTTCTTATTTGTTGGCGGTGGAAGCTTCTCTATAGTAACAACTTTGGCTCGGTCAACTTGCAATCCCTTTGAAGAGATGTGATGTCCAAGTACAATGCCATCATTTACCATGAAATGGCACTTTTCCCAATTCAACACTAAATTAGTGTCTTGACATCGCTTCAAAACAATAGCAAGGTTAGACAAACAATTATCAAAAGAAGAACCAAACACCGAAAAGTCATCCATGAAAACTTCCATTATATTCTCAATTAATCCTTTAAAGATTGCCATCATACACCTTTGAAAGGTGGCCGGTGCATTGCAAAGTTCAAATGGCAATCTTCGAAAAGCAAATATTCCATAAGGACAAGTGAAAGCGGTCTTTTCTTGGTCTTCGGGTGCTATGAGAATTTGGTTATACCCGGAATACCCATCAAGAAAGCAATAAAACTCATACCCGGCCAACCTATCCAACATTTGATCCAAGAAAGGTAAGGGGAAGTGATCTTTACGTGTGTTTACATTAAGCTTCCTATAATCAACACACACACGCCACCCCATCACCGTCCTAGTGGCTATGGTCTCATTTTTCTCGGTCTTCACTATAGTCATACCCCCTTTTTTAGATACTACATGCAACGGGCTCACATAAGGGCTATCACTAATAGGAAAAATCATATCCGAATCTAACCACTTAAGAACCTCTTTTTTTACCACTTCTTGCATTATAGGATTAAGTCTTCTTTGGTTTTGAACACAAGCTTTCCCTTCATCCTCAAGCCTTATCTTATGCATGCAAATTGTTGGACTAATCCCCTTCAAATCATCAATACACCAACCAATAGCCGACTTATGCTCTTTAAGGACATTAAGCAATTTATCAAGTTGACTAGAAGTTAGAGATGATGATACAATTACCGGATATGTCTCACTTTCACCAAGGTAGGCATAAGTAAGATGATCGGGTAGAGGCTTCAACTCCACCTTCTTTTCCTTTTTCTCTTCTTGCTCGAGTGAATCTCTAAGTGGTAAGAACTTTTTATTTCCCCTTGATATGGCGGCTGCAACCTCTTGAGCTTCACTACAATCACCTAGATCAAGCAAACAATTAATCAATTCTTCATTTAAATCAAGAGAAGTAGTAGAAATATTAGAAAGAGATAGAGAATTGCTCAAGCAAAGTTCAAGTGGATCCTTGGTTACAATGGAAGGCCAACTCTCCTCGACACTTCCCTTTACAACATCCACACTTTTACATTCTTCATCATGTTGGATTGTATACTAAAAATCTAGCTTTAGTATGGACAATGTTATAAAAATATTTGAAATGAGAATCATTGATCAAATGATTGCATCTTATAATTTATTTTATATGCATGATGCAATAGCCCATTTACTTTATACTGTAGATAATATGTTGTGCGACAACACGCGGAAGATCATATTATCGGTTTCCTTATAAAGTATAAACAGATGCTCACAACTGAGATAGACGGGGACTCTCTATCGGTATGGTTGTAGTGTGGTTTGGTATTAGCTTGTCTTGGCTATAAAATCACATTAGTGCACTTGTGTGTATTGAGTAGGACCGCTTGAGATCGTTCGTCTTATACTGACTATATAGTAGAACTTGATCTCTGTTATTATGGAAGTTCGTGCTCTTAATCCCTATACAATAACCTCGACACGTAGGACAGTATGTATTTCTTTGATTCATCAATGGGTGAGATTTATAAGTATTAAATCAACAAACTCGGTGAGTTGGGAAGTAGTGCTGTATCTATGGTGTGCTGTTGATTGTAGAAGGAATCCATGTCCGTCATAGGTTGATGATATCCCCTTGAGGAGCTCATAAGGTTTATCATGTAAATCTTGCAAGTGGATTAATTTCCGGCATGATAAAAAGGTTGAGTGGTACTACTCTTGGATGAGATATTAATTAATTTGAGTTGTCAGTAACTTAATTAATTAATGGACATTGTATATCTTAAACATGGGGAGACTATCGGGCTTATAATAAGAAGGAGCCCAGAACATAATTTTGGGATTGGACGGGTAGTGCAATAATAATATTTTAGTGGACTATATTATTATTATTGGATTTAATTAAAAGCTTTGGGCTAAGCTTGGTTAATTAAGTTCAATTGAGGCCCAGCCCAATTTCTCCTCCTGGTCCCTGCAGTAGCCCTTATAAATAAGTTATCTCAGTTCCTGTTAACCCTAAGTCAGTGCCTCATTTGAAAGTTAGAAAGAACAGGAGCAGATTGAGAGAATCATGCGGATTGTTGCCCACACAACAGCAGGATTCAACTTGGGACATACTGCAGAAGATTGAGAGGTGGTTCTCTGCAACGGTTCATCCTCTACATCAACCCAGAAGTACGGTAAACGGTTTTATTGCTTCCGCTGTAATTGTTTACATGATATCCCTAACGATCACGTTGAATCGCACGATCCAATTGCCCAACAATTGGTATCAGAGCGTTGGTTTCGTGGTGAAACGTGAGTCATTAGGTGGGTTGTGATTATTTGATTTAATGATTTAATCTGGTTTTAATCACATGCTTGTTGAGCCATTCATGCGTTCCTTAGACAGTCTGTCATAAGTCAGGTTGTGTGTTTGGGATATGATATGTGTAATTTATTCATGAAATTGGGTGTGATTTTGTTGATTATTATTACTATCATATTCCTGTATCACACACACACTACCATATCATCACTGCGTCTTCACACACACTCGTTGAGTCCGTCAACATCAAATGGAAGACAGACGGCGGGTGACGCGGTTTTCGATGGGCGACAGACGGTGGGTCACGACGGCGCTGGAGATGACCGTCGACGGCGGAGCGTTCACGCTGACTCTCGTCGAGTCCGTGTAGTTCTGGCGGCGCGTGTCGATCATCGATGCAGGAAATGTGGTGGACAATCTCTTGACACTCCCGGGTGCGTTCGTGGTGGCGTCCGACAGGGCAGGGATTCGATTGAGTTCGACCCGATCCCGGTCGGATCGAAGCAGATCGGTGCGTCGGAATCGAAGCGGCCCCTGCGACGTCTCCGGTGCGAAGCAAACACGGCGGTGGGCGGAGAAAGCGATTCCGGGCGGACTGACGGCGGTGGCGCTGGTCGTTGCCGCAGCGGTGTTGTTTCCAGCCGTCGATTGCTGGTGGCGATGCTACGTATGGAAGGAGACAGCGGCTGGGAGCTGTCGGCGGCGGGCTAACGGCGAGATTCCGGTGGCCTGTTGGCGGCGCCGCCGGCGACAGCGGCACGGCGGCGACTGGTTGTGCCGGAGAAGAGGAGCGGACGGCTGCTCTTCCTAGGGCTTCAGGCCTTGTGGGCTTGAGTTGGGCCCCTTTTTCAGTGTTTTAGGCTGCTGGCCAATTAGTTTTTGTTGGGCACATTATTTTTTATTGGTGTGCTCATGGGCTGATTAATAGGTTGGCTAGTATAGTGCATGGCTATTGGGCTTATTTTTTTTAATGGACTGCTCAATTTGTGCTTATTGTTATGGGCCCAAGTCAGTAATAAATAATAGGCTGCTCATTTTAATTATTTAGTTTTGGGCTGTTGGGCCCAATTTTAATTAAAATGCATATGGGCTGCTGGACCTTTATTGCTGGTTTTAATTAATTGTGGGATTGATGTTGGGCCAAGGTTAAATATTGGGTTAGACTTTAATGCAGAAATTGGCAGGGTAAATGGGCTTAATTATTTTATTAATGGGTTGCTCATTTTATGCTAATAATGTTTGGGTCAGCTGGACCTATTTAATTGATCCAACATTTTAAGCAATTAATTAATGATATATAACTGATTTGATTGTTTTTACTTGACAATTAATTGTTATATATGAAAGGCATGTTCTATGTGATTTATTTACTTAAATTGCTGTTAATAGAAGCATGTCTAAGTTGTATATTTTATTCTAGAATATTATATGCATGTTAAAAACCCTTGGTAATTAAATAACTAAGTGGGAGAGGGGATTGATAATAAATTCCAACGGCCTCCATTATTGGTTTGTAAGTGATGTGAGTAAACTTGCGTGTTGGCATAGGCCTTCCTCCCTAACGGATGAGTTTATTCACGGATCACTGGTACAAACTTCATAAATAATTATTGTTTGTAATGTGGCACACAAACTTGCGTGTTGGCATTGGCCTTCCTCCCTAACGGATGAGTTTGTGTACGGTACACTGGTACAAACTTATAATTGATGATTGTAGGAAGCTACCCGAGCGCGTGTGTACTTCTCCAACTGTAAGGCACATAAGCTCGCGCAGTGGACTTGGGATCAAATAATGGTGTACACTTAGGTGTAAATAATTAGTATCCTCCCCAACGGAGTCACTGCTATTATTTGCATGGCTAAAGAGTAACCGACTATTAATTATTTTGTCATAAAGTTAGGTTGACAAATGAAATTAATGGGTAAAACCTTCTCTTGTAAATGTTCGGGTTTGTAAACGTCCACACTAACGTGGCTTGCAGACTCACGGTGCTTGAGATGTCGGTGAATTTTATTTTATATTGTTTTGAGGGAAACAATATAAAAGGATAAAATTCAAAGTTTTGATCAGTAAATTTAATCGTGATTCTCTGTATTTCGAATAGTTTTAGTCTCACTAATTGTTAACTAAAAGAAATTATATTTACTTGTCCAAATTAACTGATTAGAAAAGAATCTTAATTTTAAAATTTACTGCTTAAGAAAATACATGTGTTCTCTCAAAGGACGGCTCATGATGCCTGTTAATGTCTCTAGTGAAGAGATGAGAGGTTCATAGAAATATGATGGTCTCATGTAACTCTTTGGATACTTGAGTAATTTAAAAGGCGCAAGATCATGATAGAATTTGATGAATGAATTGGAAATATATATGGAATAGAAGTTGAAAGGGAAACCTAAGTCAATTTTATTTTCCATAATTGCCTAGATGTTTTGAGAAAGTTCTACCTGAAATACTAGAGGATGTATATGGTGGGAGACTTCTGACAAAATATGTGGCAAAGGAAAACCAATTTTCATCATGAACTGAACAAGGTTAATATCTTATTTACTAATGGTTTAAACATGATTAGTGATGGCATCTACTGACACGAAGTATGTAGATACTGGAATCACTAAATGTTTATCACTGAGTAAGGATAAGATTGTTAATAACATGGGTAAAACTACAAAGGTAGTGGCTATTGCAGTGGGAGTTGTTTATTTATCTCATGATAAGAATAAACGATTGATTATGAGAAATTATCTTTACGTACGTTTCATAGAAAGAATTTAATTTCGGTTTCTATGCATTAACGGATGGATACTTCATTTCATTTAAATGACATGGTCATAGAAATGAGGAATGAGGCTATAATCCGTTAAAGTACATTGGTGGATAATTTGAATACTCTTGAATCATGCACATCCCACAGATGCAATAAATAGTAATTAATAATGCATCTTCTAAAATTAGTAAGAGAAAGGAACCTTCGGAGATGAACTAAACATACATTTGGCGTCTAAGATTAGTTCATTTTACTTGAGTAGGATTCAAAAGTTGATAGCCGATAGACCGTAAGGTTTATCTGAAGTGGAAACTATCGAACTTGCGAGTCTTGCTTGGAAGTAAAAATGATTAACTGCCTTTTCAAGGCTGTGAGGGTAGAGCCAAAGATATATATGTTGGAATTAGTTCATTCTGATTCAAGCAAACCTAAAATTATCCGGGCGAGAGGTGGTTATGAATATTCGAAGATTATTCTGGATACCAATATATTTATTTGATGCACTGCATGTCTAAGTTCTTGGATTAATTCAAGAATTGAAAGGCTGGTACAGTGAAGCGTCATGGAAAATATATTAAGTCATTACGATTTAATCGTGATGGCGAATACCTCAAGGGATAGTTAGGAGCTATTAATCAGAAGTTGAGATTAAATCTCAAATTAACTACACCGGGCATACCCCAGCTGAATGGTGTGGTGGGTAGAAGGTATAAGGCTCTTATGGTTATGATTAGATAGATGATGAATTATTTGGAATAATTAAAATTCATTTTATGGATATGCCCTAGATACAGTAATTCGTGAAACGTTTATCTGTATATGGGATATCCTAGAAAAATGAAGGGTGATTTATTTAGTCCAAAAGATCAAAGGGTGATTGTCAACACAAACACTAGATTTTTTGGAAAAGGACTATGTAATAAATCACAAGCCCATGTATAAGTTGTTCTAAAGGAAGTGAGAGGAAAACACTAAGTATTAGTACCAAGTGTACAAGAGGATATACCACAAGGTAAACTGCAACGCGTGTCATGTCTGATACACAATTACATGTAGTGCCTTGTCGTAGTGGGAGGGTTGTTTAACAACCCATAAATATATGTTTTGGGAGAGTCGTGAGACTTGATCCCTAGTAAACATGGTATTGTCCCACGGATACGATGTAGCACTACAAGATAAAAATGCGGAATCTTAGTAAGTTGCATTGAATGTTAAAATAGAATCTACGGATTCTAAATTAAGTCTGGAGCTTAAATGACCACTAAATGGTATGAAAGCCATTGCAAGTGGTCAAGGGAAATAAAAGAGGATCATAACGGAAAGGTGAAAACCTTGGAAGCAAAGCTTGTTGCGAAAAAGTGTACTCAGAAAGAAATGGTTCGATTATGAGGGAACATATTCGCTGGTAGCTATGCTTAAGTTGACCCGGATTCTTTTATTTATTGCTGCTCATATTGAATTATGAGGAACATCAAATAGATGTCAAAACAGCGTTCCTGATTGGAAGTCTTGAAGAAAACATCTATGTGAAGCAACCAGAGTGATTCATTGCAAAGTACTAATAGCATTTTGATAGTAAGCTTAAAAGTGTCCAGCGATGGACTAAAGTAAGCTTTAAGATCATGAAGCATCTGTTTTGATTAGGTAATCCAGAGGCATGGATTTAAATCAATGAGCGGATGAGTCTAGTGTGTTGTAAAGAGTGACGGAAACGTGGTGGTGTTTCTTGTACTATACGTAGATAGTATCTTGCTCATTGGAGACAATGAAAGAGTATTATCGGGCGTATGAGTACGGTTAATAAAGCGGTAGTGATGAAGGACTTAAGAAAGGCAAAATACATCCTTTTGATCACGGTAATACGAATCATATGAAAGGATGTTATGCTTATCTCAAGTTTCATAAATGATACAATCCATACTCGTTTAGCATGTGTATTTATCTTATTGGATGTGTCTTGAGACACAAGAAGAAGATATAGTAGATGAAAGCGGTTCCTTATGCTTCGGCGAATAAGGAAGCTTAATCTAAAGAATGCTATGAACGAAGTTGGATATCTGTGTTGCTGAACGCATGAACAGTGGGTATCAACGTAACCCGGAACAAGAATGATGAACTGTGGTAAGATATATATGAAGTGCCTGAGAAGGACTGGTTATCATATATACACTTACTGGACAGATTCACTGCTTCTTGTGGATTACGTAGATTCGGATTTTTTTAGTTAGATTGGACGGTAGTAAATTCTCCTCAAAGGTTATGTGTTTAACTTTAGAAAGTAGAGTCATAATGTGGAGGAGTGTTATATAGAAATATATTTCAGACTCCGGACTCCGTCATGGTAAGATGATAAATTGGAGCCTATGAGGCAGCCAAAGTATCTATATGACTCTAGAAACTTCAAGATGGACTTCGAAGTGTTTCTAAGTTTGCCCAAGGATATCACAATTTATATTGATGATATTGGTGCAGTTGCAAACTTGAAGGAATCACGAGTCCATAAGGCAATTAAACACATGGAGCGCGAGTACCACCTGCTACGAGAAATTGTATGATGAGGCGAAGGTTGTTGTCGCCTAGATTGCATCGGATGATGACCTAGTAAACCATTTACAAGGACCTTAAGGCGAGAGCTTTTAATGGTCGTGTAGTGGGAGTAGGAATCAGATGTATGGCAGAAGACATGACAGCATAGTCTTTTAGTATAAGTGGGAGATTGTTGGATTGTATACTAAAAGTCTAGCTTTAGTATGGACAATGTTATAACAATATTTGAAATGAGAATCATTGATCAAATGATTGCATCTTATAATTTATTTTATATGCATGATGCAATAGTCCATTTACTTTATACTGTAGATAATATGTTGTGCGACAACACGCGGAAGATCATATTATCGGTTTCCTTATAAAGTATAAACAGATGCTCACAACTGAGATAGACGGGGACTCTCTATCGGTATGGTTGTAGTGTGGTTTGGTATTAGCTTGTCTTGGCTATAGAATCACATTAGTGCACTTGTGTGTATTGAGTAGGACAGTATGTATTTCTTTGATTCATCAATGGGTGAGATTTATAAGTATTAAATCAACAAACTCGGTGAGTTGGGAAGTAGTGCTGTATCTATGGTGTGCTGTTGATTGTAGAAGGAATCCATGTCCGTCATAGGTTGATGATGTCCCCTTGAGGAGCTCATAAGGTTTATCATGTAAATCTTGCAAGTGGATTAATTTCCGGCATGATAAAAAGGTTGAGTGGTACTACTCTTGGATGAGATATTAATTAATTTGAGTTGTCAGTAACTTAATTAATTAATGGACATTGTATATCTTAAACATGGGGAGACTATCCGGCTTATAATAAGAAGGAGCCCAGAACATAATTTTGGGATTGGACGGGTAGTGCAATAATAATATTTTAGTGGACTATATTATTATTATTGGATTTAATTAAAAGCTTTGGGCTAAGCTTGGTTAATTAAGTTCAATTGAGGTCCAGCCCAATTTCTCCTCCTGGTCCCTGCAGTAGCCCTTATAAATAAGTTATCTCAGTTCCTGTTAACCCTAAGTCGGTGCCTCATTTGACAGTTAGAAAGAACAGGAGCAGATTGAGAGAATCCTGCGGATTGTTGCCCACACAACAGCAGGATTCAACTTGGGACATACTGCAGAAGATTGAGAGGTGGTTCTCTGCAACGGTTCATCCTCTACATCAACCCAGAAGTACGGTAAACGGTTTTATTGCTTCCGCTGTAATTGTTTACATGATATCCCTAACGATCACGTTGAACCGCACGATCCAATTGCCCAACACATCATTCATTGGATATTGCATGGCCTTGTGTAGAGAGAATACCACTTCCTCATCATTAACCCTCAACTTCAATTCTCCTTTGTAGACATCAATAAGAGCTCTCCCGGTAGCAAGAAACGGTCTCCCAAAAATCAATGGCACATTTTCATCCTCCTCCATATCTAGAATAACAAAATACACCGGAAAGACGAACTTATCAACTTTCACCAACACATCTTCAACTACTCCTTTTGGATGTGTCATAGATCGATCCGCCAATTGAAGTGTGATGGAAGTTGGTTTTACTTCACCTAATCCAAGCTTCTTGAATATGGAGAGAGGCATTAGATTAATGCTTGCACCGAGGTCACAAAGAGCCTTGTTCTTCTTGTTCTTTCCAATTTCACATGGTATAATGAAACTACCCGGATCCTTCAATTTTTGTGGAAGTTTCCGTTGTAAAATGGCACTACACTATTCGGTTAGATTAACCGTTTCATTGTCCACAAGACTTCTTTTCTTTCCCATGATGTCCTTTAAGAAACGAGCATAATGAGGCATTTGATCCAAAGCATCGGCGAAAGGGATATTGATTTGAATCTTCTTGAAGATTTCAAGAAACTTTTTGAACCTTTCATCCAAACCCTTCTTCAAGAACCTTTGAGGAAAAGGAACCGGTACTTGAGTCTTGGGTATTCCCCAACTATCTCTTTCAACTTCAACTTCCTTTTCCCTTAACTCCTTTGCCTTTTTCCACTTTGGAATTCTCTCTATTTTCTCTTCATCTTTCTTTTGCTCAACAATTTCTTTTTTCTTGCTTATTTCCTCCATTTCAATCTCTTCTTGCACCAACCCTTCTTCCACCTTGCTTTCCACTTCCCTTTCAATGACAATACTATCTTCTTTAGGCATAGGAGGTTCCTCATACTCTTTTCCACTTCTAAGAGTGATAGCTTTGCAATCTTCTTTAGGATTAGTTACCGTGGTAGATGGAAACTTTCCTTGTTGGTGTTGAGATCCCACGGAAGAAGCAATTTGACCCATTTGATACTCAAAAGCTCTCATCCTATTGTCGGATTTCTTCTCATTTTCCTCAATTCTAGCCTCCATCTTTTTCATGAATGTTAGCAATGTCTCTTCCACCGATGCTTTCCCCTCTCCATTTGGTGGTTTAGCACTCGGATCGAATCCCGGAGGATATGACACGGCGGCTTGAGGATTAGAGTAAGAAAGATTTTCATGCTTCCTCGGAGCTTGATAATTTCCACTTGATTGATTGAAATTGCTTCCCCGAGCTTGTCCTTGATATCCTCCTTGAAAATTACCTTGATTAGAAGGATAATTACCTTGGAAATTCCCTTGACGTTGAAAATTTCCTTGGTAATTTCTCCTATCTAAGTAGGCAACATCCTCTATACTTTGCATAACATGGCTCTCATCATTCACAATAGCACTTGTGCTTCCCCCTTGCGTTACTCCTTGAGTGATCAAATTCAATTGCTTTGTTAAAGCTTGAATGCTCTCATTGAATTCTTTCATTCCTTCACTTTGGAACATATCACTCTTCACTTTGTTCACACTCTCCACTTGAGCTACCTTTCCAAATGCATAACCTCCCATTACTCGCTTGGAAGGCCATTGATAAGCATTCATTGCAATGTCTTCAAAAATATCCATGGCTTTCATAGCATCCACTCCAAATATAGACCCTCCGGATGAGGCATCTACATGCATCCGATTTTGTTGATTCAACCCTTGATAGAAGAAAGCCACTTGTTGATTCTCATGAAAATCATGTTGAGGACACTTTCGGAGCATCTCTTTGTAGCGTTCCCATGCTTCATAAAAATTTTCATCCGGGAGTTGCCTAAATTGAGTGATAAGGCTTTTCAATTGGAGAGTCTTTGAAGGAGGAAAGTACTTGTTTAGGAACCTTTGCTCAAGATCTTCCCATGTATTACAACTTCCCAAAGGAATTGTATTGTACCATGCTTTAGCCTTGTCTCTTAAAGAAAAAGAGAACAACCTCATTCGAATAGCATCCTCCGACACTCCCTTCATCTTGACGGTATTTGCAACCTCCAAGAAAGTAGATAGATCCGTGTTCGGGTCTTCAAGAGGACCTCCCCCAAACTGATTTGCTTTGACCATGTTGATCAATCCGGTCTTGATTTCATAATCATTGGCTTGAACCGGAGGAACCATATTGTGCACGGCTCTCGGTTGGAAGTAATCCCGAATTGCTCTAGGCCTTGGCAACTCTTGTTGTTGAAATATCCTTTGAGCTTCTTGATTGGCAAGCAATTGCATATACTCTTGATTTTGAGCAAAGAAATTCCTCATTATCTCCGCTTGATTCTCTTGCACTCCTTCTTGTACCCCCCTTTGATCTTGTAAAGGATCTTGGGGAGGGTCATAATTAACATTGTCTCCACGTTGATTCTCCATATTTTTTTCTTTTCTAGCTTTATGCCTCTCTCGCTTCCTTTGTCGTGCGGTCCTTTCAATCTCCAAATTCAAAGGAATGATCGATTGATTTCCCTTTGATCTTGTGATCATAAAACACCTACGAAAAGTCAAAGAGTGAGACCACAAACAACAATAGAAAACAAAGTAAAAATAAAATAAAAAGTATCCTTATCAAGAACAACTAAAACAATAACACAGTACTCGACTAGTCCGTCAAACTCCCCTTTGGCAACGACGCCATTTTCTTGTTTGCCTAATTTGTAGCACTCACGAGCAAGAATACTCGATCATTGTAGTAGTATATCCCAAGAAAAATTATCAATCCAATAAGGAGTTATGTTCGGACTAGCAAAATACGTGAGCTCAAGTTCATGTTGTTTTTGTAAGGATGATCGGGGGGTTTTGAAATTGATTAACAACTAAAACAAGTAACAAGTAAATAAGGATAGCAAATAAGAGAAATGACAAGTAAAGATAATGGGTGCTAAAGTTCAAGTGTGAAAAACATGGGATTAGAAACATCCAAGCATACTCAATTCATATTATCATGCAAAAGGAATCCAACTTAATTGATGTAAACTAAGGGTGATCACGATTGTATCCTAAGCTCCCTTTCGGGTTATAAAGGTTGTTGATCCATTTTAGACTCCCAAAAGCACTTAAGATCAAAGCCCAACATTAACCCCTTCCATCTAGGTACTAGTTAGATTAAACTCTCCCTTTTTGTGTACTAAGGCCAACGAATTGATTGGTTTCCCTCATTGAATTCAAATATCCTTTCGGTCAAACCCAAACTCAATGTCTATTCATGCCTTCCTAATACTATAGAGGGTCGTTTCCGTCTCACTCCAAGCAATACATACATGAACATCATGATAGCATTTAATTACCACAAATAATCCATTGATCAACAATCCATTAAACCAATAAACATTCATGAATAACAAACCATACCATCACAACATCAAGACAATTAAACTCCATGAATAGAAATCAACATCAATTAAATCAAAAACCAATTTAATCCACATGATAATATAAATCTAATATGCTCTTCATATTCCTAATCCCACTAGAGGGATTAGCCTAACATGATAAAAGTAATAAAACAAATAAATGATTCATTACAAATATCCATAGTCTTAGATCTAAAGAAATACAAAATAAATGGATTCTTCCCTATCAATTTCTTGAAGAGAATCTTCTATTCTTCTTGATCTCCACCTCTAGCTCTTGATTTCTTGAGATCTCTCACACCCAATGGAAGGGATGAAGTTTTTATGGAGAATTAATGGAGATGATGAAGATGGATCAAAATGGATGAAGGTGGATGAAGATGATGGTGGAAAATGGAAGAAATGGTGTGTGATGTGTGTGTAGATGATGGGATTTTCGGATCTCCTGCCAATTGTTGAATAAAGGGGTATTTATACCCCTTTGGAGGCTTCTAGAAGGATCTGAAAATTTCTGCAGGAAAATACACAACACGAGTCGTGTTACGCAACACGGCCACGAGGTGGCCGTGTTGTGTCTTCTGATGCTGCCGCACGGCCTCGCCTTACAGGGCCGTGTTAATGACACGGCTCGTGCTGCCAACACGAGTCGTGTGTTGTAACACGGGCATAGGTGTGGTCGTGTTGGCTCTTCTGATGTCGGCACACGGCCACTTCTTACAGGGCCGTGTTGGCGACACGGCTCGTGCTCCCGACTCGACTCGTGCAACTGGACACGACCTGAAGTTGCCCGTGTTTAATGACTAGATGTCGCCACACGGCCAACTCTTACAGGGCCGTGTTGGCTACACGGCTCGTGTGCTGGCTCCTGCATTTCTTCACTGTTTTGGCTCGTTCTCCCTCGTTTCAACTCCAAATTGAGATCCGCTTTTTCCTACATCTTCCTTATCATGTTTAGCATCCAATAAAAAGTGAAAATCTTAAGTTTAAGCTCATTCACACACATTTCAATAAAAATACAAAACACAACCAAATAACATATAAAATACGGATAAAATAATACGAAAACACATATAAAAAGACACTAAAATTTAGGTGAAAATAGCTCTAATCATACATGTTTTTGGAAAGTCGTAAGACTTGATCCTTAGTAAACATGGTATTATCCCAGGGATACGACGTTGCACTACAAACTTAAAATGCAGAATCTTAGTAAGTGCAATGAATATTAAAATAGAATCGATGGATTTTAAATTAGGTCTGGATGCTTGTTGAACCGCTAAATGGCGTAAAAGCCATTGGAAGCGGGCATGCAAGAATAAAAGAGGATCATAGAATAAGGTAGAAACCTTGGAAGCAAGCTTGTTGCGAAAAGGTATACTCAGAAAGAAAGGGTTCGATTATGAGAAAACCTGTTCGCCGGTAGCTATGCCTAAGTTGATCCGGACTCTTTTATTTGTTGCTACTCATATGAAATATGAGGGATAGCAAATAGATGTCGAGATAGCTTTCCTGATTGGAAGTCTTAAGGGAAACATCTATGTGAAGCAACCAGAGTGATTCATTGCAAAGAGCTAAGAGCATTGTGATAGTGAGCTTTAAAGTGTCCATTAATGGACTAAAACAAGCTTCAAGATCATGAAACATCCGTTTTGATGAGGTAATCCAGTGACATGGATCTAATCAATGATCGGATGGGTCTTGTGTATTGAAAAGAGTTATGGAAATGTGGTGGTATTTCTTGTACTATACGTAGATATTATCTTGCTCATCGGAGACAATGAAAGAGTATTGTCGGGCGTATGGGTATGGTTGATAAAGCGGTATGAGATGAAGGACTTAAGAAGAGCAAAAATATCCTTTTGATCACGGTAATACGGATCACAAGAAAGGATGTTATGCTTATCTCAAGTTTCATATAATGATACGATCCTTACTCGTTTAGCATGTGAATTTATCTAAGTGAATGTGTCTTGTGACACAAAAGTAGATAAAGAAGATGAAAGCGGTTCCTTATGCTTCGGCAAATGAGGAAGCTTAATCTAAGGAATGCTATGCACGAGATTGAATATCTGTTTTGCCGATGGCATGAACAGTGGGTATCAACGTAATCCGGACCAAGAATGATGAACTGTGGTAAGACATATACTTATGTACCTGAAAAGGACTAGAAACTATATGTGGGCTTACCGAACAGATTCACTGATTCTTATGGGTTACATAGATTCAGATTTTTCAAATCAGATAGGGACGACAGTAAATCTACCTCAAAGGTTATGCGTTTAATTTTAGAAAATTGAGTCATAATGTGGAGGAGTGTTATATAGAAATATATTTCAGACTCCGGACTCCATCATGGAAAGATGATAAATTGGAGCCTATGAGGCAGCCAAAGTATCTGTATGACTCTAGAAACTTCAAGATGGACTTCGAAGTGTTTCTAAGTTTGCCCAAGGATAACACAATTTATA
>JAHCLQ010000532.1:42500-45000 GCA_023678885.1 Pogostemon cablin | reverse complement strand
TTCATTTTATGGATAAGCCCTAGAAACAATAATTCATTTGAATGTTTGTCTGTTTGTGGGATATGCTATAAAAATGAAGGTGATTTATTTAGTCTAAAAGATCGAAGGGTGATTGTTAACACAAACACTAGATTTTTGGAAAGGGACTATGTAATAAATCACAAACCCATGTATGAGTTGTTCTAAAGGTTGTGAGAAGAAAACACAAAGTATAAGTACCAAGTGTACAAGAGGATATACCACAAGGTAAACTGCAATGCGTGTCACGTCTGATACACAATTACATGTAGTGCCTTATCGCAGTGGGAGGATTATTCGACAACCCGTGAGATACATGTTTTGGAAAAGTCGTAAGACTTGATCCCTAGTAAACATGGTATTATCCCAGGGATACGACGTTGCACTACAAAATTAAAATGCGGAATCTTAGTAAGTGCAATGAATATTAAAATAGAATCGATGGATTTTAAATTAGGTCTAGATGCTTGTTGAACCGCTAAATGGCGTAAAAGCCATTGGAAGCGGGCATGCAAGAATAAAAGAGGATCATAGAATAAGGTGAAAACCTTGGAAGCAAGCTTATTGCGAAAAGGTATACTCAGAAAGAAAGGGTTTGATTATGAGAAAACCTGTTCGCCGGTAGCTATGCCTAAGTTGATCCGGACTCTTTTATTTGTTGCTACTCATATGAAATATGAGGGATAGCAAATAGATGTCGAGATAGCTTTCCTGATTGGAAGTCTTAAGGGAAACATCTATGTGAAGCAACCAGAGTGATTCATTGCAAAGAGTTAAGAGCATTGTGATAGTGAGCTTAAAAGTGTCCATTAATGGACTAAAACAAGCTTCAAGATCATGAAACATCCATTTTGATGAGGTAATCCAGTGACATGGATCTAATCAATGATCGGATGGGTCTTGTGTATTGAAAAGAGTTATGGAAATGTGGTGGTATTTCTTGTACTATACGTAGATATTATCTTGCTCATCGGAGACAATGAAAGAGTATTGTCGGGCGTATGGGTATGGTTGATAAAGCGGTATGAGATGAAGGACTTAAGAAGAGCAAAAATATCCTTTTGATCACGGTAATACGGATCACAAGAAAGGATGTTATGCTTATCTCAAGTTTCATATAATGATACGATCCTTACTCGTTTAGCATGTGAATTTATCTAAGTGAATGTGTCTTGTGACACAAAAGTAGATAAAGAAGATGAAAGCGGTTCCTTATGCTTCGGCAAATGAGGAAGCTTAATCTAAGGAATGCTATGCACGAGATTGAATATCTGTTTTGCCAATGGAATGAACAGTGGGTATCAACGTAACCCGGAACAAGAATGATGAACTGTGGTAAGATATATACTTATGTACCTGAAAAGGACTAGAAACTATATGTGGGCTTACCGAACAGATTCACAGATTCTTATGGGTTACATAGATTCAGATTTTTCAAATCAGATAGGGACGACAGTAAATCTACCTCAAAGGTTATGCGTTTAATTTTAGGAAGTTGAGTCATAATGTGGAGGAGTGTTATATAGAAATATATTTCAGACTCCGGACTCCATCATGGAAAGATGATAAATTGGAGCCTATGAGGCAGCCAAAGTATCTGTATGACTCTAGAAACTTCAAGATGGACTTCGAAGTGTTTCTAAGTTTGCCCAAGGATATCACAATTTATATTGATGATATTGGTGCAGTTGCAAACTTGAAGGAATCACGAGCCCATAAGGCAATAAAACACATGGAGTGCAAGTACCACCTATTACGAGAAATCGTATGATGAGGGGAAGGTTATTGTCGCCTAGATTGCATCGGATGATGACCTAGTAAATCCATTTACAAGGACCTTAAGGCGAGAGCTTTTGATGGTCGTGTAGTGGGAGTGGAAATCAGATGTATGGCAAAAGACATGACAACATAGTCTTTTAGTATAAGTGGGAGATTATTGGATTGTATACTAAAAGTCTAGATTTTTGTATGAACAATATTGTAACAATTAATTTGAAATGAGAATCATATGATCAAATGATTGCATCTTATAATTTATTTATATGTTCGATGCAATAGTTCACTTACTTTATACTGTAGATAATATGTTGTGCGACAACACGCGGAAGATCATATTATCGATTTCCTTATAAAGTATAAACTAATGCTCACAACCGAGATAGACGGGACTCTCTATCAGGATGGTTGTAGTGTGGTTTTGTATTAGCTTGTCTTGGCTATAGAATCACATTAGTGCACTTGTGTGTATTAAGCAGGACCGCTTGAGATCGTTCGACTTATACTGACTTATAGGAGAACTTGATCTCAGTTATTATGGAAGTTCGTGCTCTTAATCCCTATACAATAACCTCGACACGTAGGGCAGTATGTATTTCTTTGATTCATCAATGGGTGAGATTTACATGTAATTAAATCAACAAACTCGATGAGTTGGGAAGTAGTGCTGTCTCTATGGTGTGCTGTTGATTGTAGAAGGAATCCA